>JACEFO010001444.1:0-26310 GCA_015342445.1 Digitaria exilis
TAGCTTCAGGTATGATTTATTTTCTGATGTCCGTATTCTAGTTTAGTTCTGAATTATATTAAAAAATAATCCATGCAGCCAAAAAAACGCCATCTTCACCAGAGATCTAGAAACTTGCTAGCATATGCTGCAAAAATGCTAACTTAATTTTTGGACCCTTGTTTAGGCTAGCAAATTAATAGATGTTGGTCCTTCGGATAGAAATAATTGAGGCATATCAAAGTGTTGATTTTTAGCACCACTTGGTCCAGAGCTTCTTTCACTTCATGTTAGCTCTGTAGAAAATTATCTGTTTTGAAGCATAGTTTTAATTTTGTACGAACTAATCTTGTTTCTTGAGCAGCAACTTGTACTATTTTTAGTAAATTCTGTGTCACTCAGATTGGGCTAAATTTTGGAGTGAGCCTAACTCTTCTATACTCTCAGTAGCTGTCATAAAGTTTGTGGATAAAAAGATGAACAGAAACAGAGAAACAAAAATGAGAAGAAACTAGAGTAGAATTGAGTTTTATAAATAGAAATAGGTCACTTTGATAATTAATCAAATGTGGAGCATGTTAAAGTTTAAAATTCCAGAACTGCACTCTTGTTTAAAAATAATGGTTTGAATTGTTTTATATGTGTACACAATCCCCATTATAAAGGCATAAAATTTCCACCACACACCTTCTCCAATTTTGTGAAGAAAAGTATCGCCCAATAGTATGCTAGGTGAATATGGCCTTCAAGGCCTTGCCTTTAGACCACTTAGGCAGCCACAATAAAGTGTGCATCTCATGTAGAAGGCGCTCTCGCTGACGGAACATACAACCTCGTTCCCCGTCAACGAAGAAGAAGTCCCCGAGGGTGGTCCCGACGGTCGTCTGACTCGACCAGGAGCCTGACAGTGTTTTAGCTCAAGAAAGCAAGCCCCAGAGCATAACCTAACTTTTAAATCGTGCAACTATGAATTTAATTATGCTTGTGCATTTACGTTCTAGGTGTTTGATGAATACCCTAATTGCATGATTTTAGACCAATGACTTGAAATACTGCGATGATAGGGATCGGATAGAGCAATGCCTTTAGGGACCGTACAAGCGAGTGATTTTCCTGTCACTCAGTAGAGATATAGGGAGTTGCTTGGCTTTACTTATGTGGAAATCATAAGATGGAGGGCGGGAGGTATGTGTAAATCTCCCGTCCGTGTATGATAATTGGATTAAGGTCGAAACGGTGTGGTTCTCTGTGTCAAGTTTTTTGAACGTACCACATGCTGCCGACCTAATGGGAATCGGTAAGGGCCCGGGTACCAGGATTTGAAGCAGCTAGGACCGATAGCCATCTCTCCTTGGAAACATTATTTCCCTTGCTGTACACATGGATGTATGCGTGATGCCGGTGAGTGAAGCGGTAAACCTTTATCCCAAGGGAATGGACCCAGCGCCTAATTGTGGATTGATGGGAAAGGTTGGAAGTGCTTGTGCCTTTTATAGCAAGCATTATCCGTGTGTGTTGGGGTTTCCCCTGGCCAGGTAGCAAATTCGGTTCGAACTGTCCGCTTCTCGCGGTTAATGAGACTGCTTGACCACTGTGCTGCATTGAGTAACAAGTGGAACTATGAGGATGATGAACTTGTGTATGTACTAAATTGGATTGCACCAGTTGTATGCTTAGAAGGATGCTAATCTAGAATGGTTAACTCTACTAGAATTTGATGCTAAATCATGAAAGTAAGGATCCACTCTTAGTAGCTTTCTGGCAAAACAAACTCACCAGCCAAAAGCCTCTCACTAGAAGTCGGTGATGTAGTTTTCACCCAACGGGTAAGCCTTGCTGAGTATTAGTATATTCAGCCTTGCTTGTGGCTATTTATTTCAGGTACTGTTATGGATGTGGCCGTGGATTCCATCACTTGGCCTAGCTAGGTTCCTCTTGGATGGCATGTTGAGTGGGTCCGTCCTCTGCCGAGGATCCGGGAGGAGTAGCACCATGGCCGGCTTCATCGTGGTGTTGCTATGTATCGTCGTTAGTTAATTTTCCGCTGCAATTGAACTCTCGTACTTTTATTGAAGTTCGAACTTGATTTGTAATAACTTGATGATACTATTATGTAAGCTGAATTTGTGGGAATGTTGTAATTTCTAGGAGTCACCTTCGTGTGGACGCGCGTGTTGTTTCGATCATAAAAGTACGTGGTTAATCGGGTATAATCCGACGGCGCTCCAGCTTATTCCGGATTAAGTGCCTGACTGCTTGATTAGTGGTCCAGAGGTACTTAACTTGGAATAATTTCGGAGTGGTCCGCCACAGATGGGGGCGATAACTTCTACCACCGCAGGCTTCTCAAAGTGTTTCGTAACCACTACGGCTTTGGAAACGTCGGAGTCGAGTACCGCAGTGGATGGTGGACGTATCTCGTCTTCTGCAACTTCTGGAGGACCTCGGTGCATGTGAGGATGACCGATCAGTGGGCGAGGGCAGCTCGTGAGATATCGGTTCACTTTGCTATTACTGACCTGGATGCTCAAGAGGCAGGGATCGCTGATGCCGCTCGCCAAGCCTACTACATCTACCGCCAGAAGTTTTTCACAGAGATCGAAGACGAGCCAGAGAGGTGGTACCCATGCCGGAGAAGTGGTGCAACAGCTTGTACCATTGCATCTACTGCTGACGTTCAGGGACCCCCAGCTTGCTTCTACCAGTGGCGCTTGTGGCTACTCTCAACACAGAACTGGATGTGTGTCAGATGAAAACCTCATGCTAAGGAGGAGCTCTCCACCGTGCAACAGAAGAATGGGAGCTGCAGCACCAGTTTGAGGACCTGTGCCCCGCAACCCAGAGTACCGTGGAAAGTCACCACCGTGCAGGGGGCCGTGCTACAACTCTTCCACCGCCCACACCACCGTCGACCCCTAGATGCTACCTAAGAGTGTCGAGTCTTGTGTGAACTATGTCTTTAGATGCTTGAATGAATTTCATTATGCTTATGTGTGATTTTGGATCTTTGTAATGATTGTGATGAGGCGTGGATGAAAGTCTGCAATCATCTAGTATTGGATTACGGTATAAGGATGTTAATGAATAAATAGTGGGTTCCTTATCTCTTGTGCACATCATCTACCTTTTCCTCTGTCATCTGAGTTCCTTATCTTGTCAGTTTAGTAGATCTTCTTCAGTTTATCGGGACTAGCTCCGAGTTTTTGTGAGAGGTATGTCGGGGACAATAAGGGGGTTGACTTTCTAGCACACCTCGTAGTGCTGAGCATCAATGGATGGACTCCCGAAGCATCGGCTGATCGGATGTAAGTTCAGTGGAGCAAATGTTGAGTTCCGGCTAAAGGAGGTATCATTCTTGGGGCATGTGTTGTCAAATGGAGGTGTAGCAGTTGATCTGAAGAAGGTCAGAGATGTGCTGAATCGGGTACCGCCGCAGAATGTCAGTGAGATCAGGAGTTTCCTGGGAATGGCAGGCTATTATCTTCGTTCTATCGAGGGGTTCTCCAAGATTGCCAAGCCCATGACATCATTGCTAGAGAAAAATGCCAAGTTTATTTGGACACCGGAGTGCCAAGCTAGCTTTGACGAGTTGAAGAAAAGGTTGACCACTGCACCAGTATTGGTATTGCCAGACGTTACCAGGAATTTCTCAGTCTATTTTGATGTGTCTCGTCAAGGATTGGGATGTGTACACATGCAAGAGGGCAAAATCTGAGAGCAGCTCAGACACAGCAGAAAAGTTATGCAGATGTGAGACACAGAGATCTCAGTTTTGAAATTGGTAACTCAGTGTATCTCAAGGTGTCACCAATGAGGGGTGTGAAGAGATTCAATGTTAAAGGCAAGCTAGCACCTCAATACATTGGACCTTTCAAGATTTTGGAACGGAGAGGTGAAGTGGCTTATCAGCTGGAGTTACCAGAGAGATTAGTAGGAGTGCACGATGTGTTCCATGTGTACCAGCTAAAGAAGTGTTTATGGGTGCCAGAGGAACAAATTCCACAAGAGGAGTTGAATGTGCAGGAGGACCTTACCTATGTGGAGTATCCGGTCAAGATCTTAGAGGAGTCAGAGACGGTCACCGGGAACAAAGTCGTACGTATGTGCAAGGTTTAGTGGAATCGTCATTCAGAAGGTGAAGCAACTTGGGAAAGGAAGGATGATCTCAAGGCAGAATATCCATATCTCTTCCAATCCACTTCCGAATCTCGAGGACGGGATTCATTTTAAGGGGGGTAGATTTGTAACACCCTAAAAATGCCCTATTTAAAAATTTAGTAAATAATTGGCTTTTTATATTAAAGTGCTCATAATTAATATAGGGAAATAAAATTTTGACGAAAATAAAAGAAAATATAAGGACTAGAAACATTATTGTTACATTCATGCTGGTGCATCTCTTTTGGTTGTTGAATTCAAATTTGAATTTGAATTCAAATGAATGTTTGAAAAAAAGAAAAAAAAACATTTCCTTTCTCCCTCTCCCTCACCTTCTCAGCCCACCTAGCCCGGCCCACTCGCTCTCCTTTCCCTTCCCTTCTTTGCGTAGCCTAGCTCCCTTCCTTCTCCTTTTCGCGGCCCAGCTCCCTCTCTCCTTCCGCAGCGGCCCAGCTGGCCCAGCAGAGCCCGTAGCCAGCCCGCCTCTCTCTCACTCCGCGCCACTGACCAGCCGTACCCGTGCGTCAGCGTCGTCTCCCTCCTCCAGCCAGCACCTGAACCAGACGCGACCGAGCGCACCGCGCCGCCGCGCCCTTCGCTTGGCCCGCATCCCAAGGTGCCTCCCCAGCCTCTATATAAGCGCCGCCTCTCCCCTCGTTTCCACCCTCAAACCCTACCGTCACCATAGCTCCGAGTGTGTGACATCCCTGATGATAATACACTGAAAACACATATATAATAGGTTAAAAAGGGGAACAATGGTGTTTGAACACAAAATTTGACCAAAATTCAAATTGAAATTCAAAACAAAGGTCTTTTTGACACCCAACTGAAATCTCAAGAAATTTGTACTAAACTTGAAAATATCCAAAAATAAAAGTTGTTTGTCATCACAAATAAGGCCTAGTCACTGTTGGGAACTTTCTCAAATTTTGCAGTTTAACACCTCAAAAACTCGAAAAACAGTGCTGAACGCCTGTTTGAAATTGGCTTGTTTGAGCTTGAAAAATTTAAAATTTCAGGTCCGCACCAAAAAGAAAGTTATGTCCCACATCAAACTCCAACTTTTATTTTTATACTTTTTAAAGTTCAGTTCAAATTTTTGGAGAAAATTCGAAAAAGGCAAAGGAGCTCCATGGGGCGCCGACAGACGCCCTGGCGCGCTCTGCTGCTGGCCGGAGTCCGGCCGCCACGTGGCCGGCGTGCGGCGGAGACCGCGCCAGGCCGGCCGAGCTGTGGCGGCAGCTGGCTCTTGTCCTCGCGCGGGTGTCCGGCCTCTTGTACCGTCACGTCACGCGCTGTAGCGCCGCTTTGCCTCGCGCCACGCGGAACGCCATCATGGCGAGCCGAGCGCCGCCGTTGGCCGTTGCGCGTGTGCCACGCAGAGCCGCTCCGTGTTGGATTCCTTCCCACTACGTGCCAAGGAGCACTATGGAGGATCCCCCAGCGCCCACGCCACGATCTCCACTCCCCAACCCGCGCTCGCGCCGCTGCCCGAGCTGTCAGCGCCATCAATGGCGACCTCGACAGCCCGAGCGCGCGTGCGCACGCTTCCGAGGCAGCTCATTGCTCTCTAGCGTGCCCAAGCACCCCACCGAGCACTCACACTCCTTCCCCTCAGTCCACACGCTGCCATTCCTCCTCCCCGCGCTCACACACTTTGTCTTCAACCAATCCCAAATTCGTCCTCGTCTCTCCACCAATCCCAAATTCCTCGCACACAGAGCTAGACCACTTCCCTAGCTTCCTTTTCCCCCACTTCTCTCGAGCTTTCCCCAACTCTCCAGTGAGAAATTGGATTTTCCCCCAAATCCCCATTTCCGGCCGCCGGAGCGCCTCCACGTCAAGCACCCACTTCGAGCTATCCCCGAGGTCAACCGAGCATCCGAACAGCTCCACCGAGTCCCACTAGTGCTCACAGGCCTCTCCAACCCTGGTGACCACCACCAACCACGCCGGAATCGAAGCCGCGGCGGCCGCACCACCACCGCACGTCGCCGGCGACCTCCGAGCCTCCTCCCGCCTCCCAACCGCCACCATTCGATTCGTGGTGAGCTACTGGTTCTTTTCCCCCACTTGTCCGACCTCCTCCCGCCGTCGTTTGGCCGGCACAACGCCGTCGACGAGCCGAGGACTTAAGTTCATCGTCTTCCTTTTACAGGGTTCCCAGTGAAAAAGGCAGGGACCTGTTCGCGAAGTTTTCAAATGATTCAAGGGTCGCAGCGTAAAAAGATTCTTAAGGTTTAACCCATTTTCCCGAAATCTTGTAAAATCCACCAAAATCGTACAAAAATCGGAAAAATGCACAAAAATACTCCCCAGACTCGTGAGATTGTAAACTCCAATCTCAAGTTAGCATGTATATACTTTTGGTGAACCGTTTTTGAATTAAAATTCAAACTAAGAATTTAGAAACTTGTGCACGATTTCAAATCCTGAGCTCCTCTAGAGCTGAACTTTGGATATGTTGTTTGCAGTGACATTAGACGTCTTGTGTCCAAAGAAGACCTGAAAATATGGACTGTAGCTTCAGTTGTGTATTAATTAGTGATTCTTGTCTTAGTTTAGTCCTGCAATTATTAAAAATAATCCATGCAGCTAAAAATCACCATTTTTCTCCAGAGGTCTAAGAACTTGTTAGCACATGTGATAAAAATGCTAAACTTAGTTTTTTACCCTGTTTAGGTTCCCAAATAAATAGATGTTAGTTTTCGGATAGAAAATTATTGAGGGTTGTCCAAGTGTTATTTTTAGCCACCACTTGGTCAGAGCCTTTCTATCACTTTGGAGTAGCTCTGGTAGAAAAATTATCTGCTTTGAAGGTATTTTCAATTTTATATGAATTTATCTTATTTCTTTAAGCAGCAGTTTATACCATTTTTAACAAATTCTGTGTAGCTCAATTTTAGCTAAATTTTGGAGTGAGCCTAACTCTTATACTCCAGTAGCTGTCATAAAGTTTGTAGATAAAAAGGATGGACAGAAACAGAGAAACAAAAATGAGAAGGAACTAGAGTAGAATTGAGTTTACAAAAAGAAATAGATCACTTGGGGTTAATTAATTAAAAATGGAGCATGTGAAATCTAAATTACAGAACTGCACACTTGCTTAAAAATAACAAATTGAAATGTTGTATATGTGCACACAATCACCATCATAACACACAAAAGTTTTCACACCCCTTCTCTAAATTGGTGAAGGAGAAAGTGGTACACTAGCATGTCTAGGTGAATATGGCCTTCAAGGCCTTGGTTTTAGATCAACTAGGCAGCCACTAAAAAGTTATGCATCTCATGTAGAAGGCGCTCTTGCGGATGACATCGATCACCTCATCCCCGCCGACGAAGAAGGAATCCCCGAGAGCGGTGCCAACGAAGTAGCAGTCGACCCGGAGCCTAACAATCAGCTAGCGCAAGAAGGCAAGCCCCGGAGCATGACCTAACTTTCAATTCGTGCAACTATGTATTTACTTATGCTTGTGCATTTACGTTCTAGGTGTTGTTTGAATATCTTAGTTGCATGATTCTAGTACCTATGACTTGAATTACTAGTATGAAAGGATCGATAGAGCAATGCCTTTAGGTCCATTACAAGACGAGTGATTTCCTGTCACTCGCGAGACATAGGAGTTGCTTATCTTTACTTATGTTGGAATCATAAGGATGGACGGGCGGGATGGTATGTGTAGATCTCCCGTCCGTGTATGATAATTGGATTAAGGTCGAAACGTGTGGTTCTGTGTGTCATGTTTTTGAACGTACCACACGCATGCCGACTTGTGGGAATCGGTAAGCCCGGCACCTAATTGAAGCAGCTAGGGCCGATAGCCGTCTCTCCTTGGAAACTTTTGTTTCCCTTGCCGTACACATGTGGATATATGCGTGATGCCGTGAGTGAAGCGGTAAACCTTTATCCTAAGGGAATGGACCCGGTTCCGAAATGTGGATTGATGGGAAAGGTTGGGAAATGGTTGTACCTTTTATAGCAAGCATTATCCGTGTGTCTTGGGTTTCCCCTGGCCAGGTAGCTAAATTCGGTTCGAACTGTCCGCTTCTCGCGGTTAATGAGACTGCTTGACCGCTGTGCTGCATTGAGTAACAAGTGGAACTATGAGGATGATGAACTTGTTGTATGTATTAAATTGTATTGCACCACTTGTATGCTTAGAGAGGATGCTAATCTAGAATGGTTAATTCTACTAGAATATGATGCTAAAACCATAAAAGTAAGGATCCACTCTTAGTTGCTTTTTGGCAAACAAACCCACCAGCCAAAAGCCCCTCATGTCTAGAAGTCGGTGATGTAGTTTTCACCCGACGGGTAAGCCTTGCTGAGTATTAGTATACTCAGCATTGCTTGTGGCTATGATTTCAGGTACTGTGATGGATGTGGCAGTCGATGCCATCACTTGGCCTACCCAGGTTCCCCCTGGATGGCACGTCGAGTGGGTTCCGTCTTCTGCCGAGGATCGGGAGGAGTAGCACCATGGCCGGCTTCATCGTGGTGTTACTATGTATCGTCGCTAGATTTAATATTCCGCTGCAATGAACTTTGATACTCTGATTTGAAATTCAAACTGGGTTTGTAATAACTTTATGATACTAATTATGTATGATGAATTTGTGGAATGTTGTAATTTCTGGAACTCACCTTCGTGTGGGCGCGCTTGTTGTTTCGATCGTGAAAGTACGTGGTTAATCGGGTATAATCCGACGGCGCTCCAGCTTATTCCGGATTAAGTGCCTGACTGCTTGATTAGCGGTCCAGGGGTACTTAACTTGGAATAATTTCGGAGTGGTCCGCCACAGAGTGCCGCCCAACCCTAGCTCCAAGCCGTCGTCGCCAACTCGCTCGTCCACCGCGCCTTTGTCCTCAAGAGCTTGCCTTGGAGCATCACCAGCAGGTGAGGAAGCTTCCCGTCCAACCGCGCTTGCTCGCTCCCTTGTTTTCCGCACGCGCAAGCTCGCCGGAGTTCCCGTGCCGCGCAATCCTCGTGTAGAACCCCCAAATTGAGATCCCTGCTCTCTTCTCTCTCTCCCAAGCCCATCGCGGCGAGTTTTGAAGAACCGTAACCCTGGATTGAGCCAGCTCCGGCGAAGCTCCACCGTGCACCGCCACGCCGCTGCTGTCTCCGGCGACCAAACCGCAGTCCGGGCATTTTGCAAATAAGCCCCTACCTTTTACGAAAATCAACCCGCAGTCCGGGCATGTTCTAAAATAATTACGGTTTAGTCCTTTTTCTATCGATTTAGCCCCTGCGCTTTTGTAAAATAGAACCTGCCGTCCTGTCTGGTCTTTTTACTCAAAGTCCTTCTGTTTTTATATGAAATTATGTTTTAGGTCCCTGGTTTCTTTCAAAAACATCCCTGGAAGCCTAAAACTCTCACCAGCAAGCCCTAGAGCCCGTTTTAAGCGTAGTTTCTTCGTTTTAACTCCGATTTGAGTGATTTTTGCGCTCATGTGTTCGTAGTGAAGCGTACAGCAACTCTAAAGGCTTCTTTTCCTCTTTTGTTTATGTTTGGTGTACTTTTCTAATTAAATACCTTGTTTGCATTATGTGTGGATGCTTGTGTGGTGATCGATTTGAGTAGTTGACGAGCCGTTCGAGTTCACCGAGGATCCCGTTCCCGAAGAGCAGGTGCAACAACAGTTCCGCAAGGAAGGCAAGTATAACACGGACAATCCGTGTTACCTATACATCATTTAATCATATAATTCATATGCATGTGTCTAATATTGTTATACACTAAGGAGGTTCCTAGTCTTTACCTTACTCCTTGTTTGCCCGGGTTATATGCATTATGGTTAGTATTTGCTACACGCGGCAACAAGCATTTATTTTAATGTTAATATTGAATTAATGGTTCACTTCAATGATGACTAAAAGATGCTTTTTAGCAACATGGTTCGGGGAACTAGAGCATGTGCTTCGTGCTTTGTTCTAGTGTCTCCATAAGGTATGGTCTAGGGAATTAGAGCATGTGCTTCGTGCTTTGTTCTAATGTCCCTCCGTAAGGTCCGGTTCTTAAAGCGGCAACCCAGGAACTTGTTCGCTGCCGTTGGAACAATAATGGTTCTAGTCTTGGATAATTAGCTTGTACGTCTCTAGCTCGCCAGTGGTTACTGAAAGACGTATGTGGAGAAACATTCGTGAGAGTATAGTTTGATCCATCGAGGACGGATTTATCAGTTGGCTATGTCTTGTTAGGCAAAGTCCCGTGATGTAAGCGCCCGATGTACGGTAGCTTCACACGTTGCGATGAATGCGCTCTCGCTCTGGACGCCATTGACCCCCTCACGTTGCGCCCTGAGCGTACGTCAATCTCGATGCCATGGATTATGTTGCCTATGTTGAACCAAAACGGCTACTGTGCTTGTTAGGGTGTTTTGTGAAAGTCCTCATAGCATAAGTTCTTTTGGATTTATGTGACCGGCGGGTAAAGGGCGAAACCTCTGCAGAGTATTAAATCTATCATGATAGCCGTTCTCACGGATACGAGCGGCCTGGATCCTTTTTTATTAGAAGATGATGTTGAAATTGATGCTAGAATATTCTATAATTACTTATACATTATTATTTGGGATTATAATTGGAATTCTACTCATTTGTAGTAATTTCGATGATAATAAAATAAAACTACTAAAAGTGCTATTGCAGTTTAACCATGTCAAGCCTGTGTTCTTGCATAACCCGTGTTATATTTGTTAAGTAAGATGGATTACTTACACGTGCAACTATTCAACAAAATCCCGGATGGGTAATAGATGGAGCAGTGAATGATCAGTCGCTTGCTGAGTTTCCGGAGGATCAGCCATCCTTCTAGCTGTGTTCAACCAGTCGGTGTCCCTGTGGACTTGAGGCTCTACTAGTTTTGCAACGTTTGCTATTAATAAGACTTCCGATGTGTTATTCATTTAAGACTATGTCTTGTGTTAAACTCTGATGTAAACTATTTTATTCGAGCATTGTGTTCTCTGTGATTCAATACTTGTAATCTATATGTGTTCTGTGGACATCCTGGGCACACATATGGAAGCATTCGAATTTCTTAGAAATCAGGGTGTTACAGCGAGGCGGGGTAGGGTGAGCTTGGAGCAGGGCGAGGTGAAGCAGGCTGGCGCGGGGTAGAGGTAGCAGGCTCCGTCGTCCTCTTGTGGCGCGGTGGTCGGCGTTCCGCTCCTTCCTCCTTGGCTCGGCGGCGTTTGGCGTCGAGGAAGTAGGCGTGCAGCTCATGTCACGGCGTGTCCTCCTCCTTGCGGCTCGATGGCGAGGTGCTCCTCCTCGTCGCGGTGGCCTCCTCCTTCTCCTCCTCCCCTCCTTCTTCTTCCTCCCCTCTTCCTTCTTCTTCCTCTTCCACTGGCGGTGGTGGATTGGGTTGGGGGAAAACCCCAATTGGGCTCTAGGGTTCAATGGGAGGCAGCCAGGGTATATATAGGGTGGAGGCTAGGGTTTGGGAGGTCGGGTTGATGTGATGGACGGCGGTGGTCCTCGGCTTCTGGGCCATGGCCACGCGGCGCGCATCCAACGGGGCCGAGGCTAGGGTTCCAAGGGGGTGCTGGTGGCTGGGGTCCGCGATGCACGTGAGGGGCACGCAAGGCTCCTGGGTTGCGGCGGCGTCGGTTGGCGCGACGCGAGGGCGGTTGCGAGAGCGGCGAGAGGAAGGAGAAAAAGCTGACATGCGGGGTCGGCCTGTCAGCGAGAAAGGTGAGAGAGAGAGCGAGCGTTGCTGTATTGGGGTAGCGCTGACAGGCGGGCCCCGTAGAGCACAGAGAGAGAGAGAGCACGCACGCAGCTATGATGGGGCGGCGTCGACAGGCGGGCCTCACCAGCCGGTGAGGGAGAGAGAGAGGGCGGGCGAGCTAGGCCTTGTGGGCTGCGCACGAGAGAGAGAAGAACAGGGAGAGAGAAAGATGGGCTGGGCTGGTGCAGGCCGGGTTTAGTTAGAGCCCAAGAGCTAGTTAGGTTATCTTTAGATTTGAATTTTAATCTGAATTCAAATTTAGATCCCACTCAAATAAAATCCAAATAAAATCCCAATTAAATCCAAATGACCACTCTATCATATTTATCCTTATAAATTGAAATCTCACTCAATTTGCTTCTAAGAATTTAGGAGAGAAAGAGGGCACTCTTATTAGCTTTCAAGAGAGTTTTCATATTCACACAAAAAGTATTTGAAATTCGCATTTTTCAGACAACCAAAATTTCCTGTCTGTTATAGACTCCCCCCCTTACAAGAATCTCGTCCTCGAGATTAAGAGCAAACCACCGTCTTGAACACTTCCAATGCAGAAAACGCTTATCCAAAAGTATTGCAAGTGACCCGGTTGTCCACAGTTGAAGCAAGTGATCAGATACCCTCCATTGTTTGGTCTCTGCGGAGACGGCTGCCTCGATTGACTCCCTCCCTGAGCCTGATAGTTGGTGTTCTTGATCTCCAAGAACTGCGAGCATCCACCTCTGAAGTAGAAACCTCCCTGGCTAGGTCCTGTGTCTAGTCGGTCCTCGTCTGGCTGCTCTGCTCAAACTTTGGCCTTGGAGTTGTCCTGTCATGAAACTGGTACTCGGCGGTCCTCTTTTTGTCCCTGAGGCTGTCTTCGAGACCAAGCCTCTCCTTCTTCACTGCGATGGCACAGTCTACCAGACTGCGGTAGCTCCGGTGCTCGGCACACTTCAAGGCCTGGCGAAGCCCACGTTATAGTCCTCTTAGGAACAAGAACTGCTTTTGATCATCTGTGCGTGCGTCGTTTGGAGCTTACCTCATCATACGAGTGAAATGCTGAAAGTATTCTTTGACTCACATTGAACCTTGAGTCATGGTCCGAAAGTCCTGTGCCTTCTCTATCATCACCTGCTTCGGGATGTGGTGCTCCCCGAAAGCCTTGCAAAACTCATCCCATGTGATCGCATCGGGGTTCCTGTGAGTGTCGCAGGAACTCTCCCACCATGTCTTTGCTGAGCCGGTCATCTGGTGAGCAGCGATGGCCACACATTCCTCATCATTGCAATCGGTCAGATCCAACTTTGACTCCATAACCCTGAGCCAATCCTCGGCCTCCTTGGGATCAAGAGAGTAGTCGAAGGTAGGGGCCCTCAGCCTGATAAGCCTTTCAATCTTCCTCTGGACATCATCACCATGGGGCTAGCGGTGACCCTGGTTCCCTTGAAGCACCACGACCATGTCTGCCATCCTTTCCATCACACGGGTCTATCTATCGAGGACGTCCGCCAAGTTGAGAGCTGGTGGTGGCTGAGCTTGCAGCTGGGGTTCTGGTGGCAGTGGCACTTGAGGCTGTGGTTCATCCTCCTGATAGCATGCGTCCCACGGGGCTGGTTCTGCCTCGATCTCCTTGTCCACTTCTTCTTCATCCTCGTTACCCTGATCACCATCGCCTGGCTAGGGTTGAGGCAGTGGCGTGGCAGCCCTGGCACGGCCTCGAGCTCTTGCGGGAGCAGGTGCAGTCGGTAACTCACGTCCACGTCCTCGTCCTGCGGCTCCTCTATGGCCACGGACGACTGCTTCCTCTTGAGCGGTCTCCTTGAGACGAACCATCAGACGGCTGCATCTCCTTGACATCCTTCTGCACATATTCCAAGGTGGTGGTCGGAGATGGTTAGGTTTCTCGTCTAACTATTTGGAGTATACATACAAACATGAAAATATTTGCTAAATATATAATCCTACACTCAATGAGAGGAACATCAAGATCAGATAACATCATGAAGATCCATACACTCAAACATGCATACTGATACATATGAAGTGCTACCTCAAGGCTACTCCTAAACCTTGGAGGTCTCGCACACAAGGCGACTGTTTACTTCGTTAAGGCTTCCAAAAAGGTGGCATCTAACATTAAAGGGCTTCATGCTCCAAGCTTAGGACTCATGCTACTACAGACTCCAAGGATTCATCCAGACGGCTTATATTACAAACTCGTGAAAACTGACTCGTGGGCACATATGGTAACTAGAGTAGCTCAGAACGGGGTCTGGGTCCGACGTCTGATCTGTGGATGGGATCCTTCTTGGGTGTAGCTTCTCCTTGACACTTCAGGGCTTGAGCATGAACTATCGGACGATGGGGGTTTGTAACACCCTAAAAATGCCCTTTTTAAAAATTAGTAATTAATTGGCTTTTTATATTAAAGTGCTCATTATCAATATAGAGAATTAAAGATTTTTGAATAATTAAAAGCAAATATAGGAAATAGAAACATTATTGTTGCATTCATGCTGGTGCATCTATTTTTGATTGTTGAATTCAAATTTGAATTTGAATTCAAGTGAGTGTTTGAATAAAAGAAAAACCTTTTCTTTTTCTCCCTTTTTCCCTCTCTCTTTTCAGCCCAGCCGGCCCACTCCTTCTCCCTTCTCTCTTTCTTTTTCTTCCCGCGGCCCATCTCCCCTTTTCCTTCTTCGCTCGGCCCAGCAGCAGCTCCGGCCCAGCAAGCCCGCGCGCCTCCTCTCTCTCTCTGCGACTGACCAGTGGGCCCGCTCTGTCGGCGCGCTTCTCCTCCGTCGGAGTCGCTGACGCGCTGGCCCCACCTGTCAGATCCGCCTTCTACCTCGCGTCGTGCGCGACCCGAACTCCTTCCCGATCCGTGCCGCCGCGGACTCCGCCTCGCGCACGCCTCTCCCCGGCTTGGAGCGCACGCCAAGGAGCCTCAAGCCCCTATATAAGCCGCTGCCCGACCCCTTGTCCTCCGTGCCTCGAGCTCGCGCCCAAACCCTAGCGCCGCCACATCCGAGCCGCCGCCGTCGCCTAGCCCTCGCCTCGTCGCTGCATTGCCGCCTAGATCCGCACCAGAAGCTTCGCCGTGTGGTAAGAAACGCGCCAAGCCCGAAACCCCTCTTCCTGTCGCTCTCCCGCGTTTGCTCGAGCTCGTCGGAGTTCCCGCTCCGCCGCCGTGCGTCGCCAGTGTGGCGGACCACTCCGAAATTATTCCAAGTTAAGTACCCCGGGACCACTAACCGAGTAGTCAGACACTTAATCCGGAATAAGCTGGAGCGCCGTCGGATTAAACCCGATTAACCACGTTCTTTTCTCGATCGAAACAACAGCACGCCCACACGAAGGTGAGTTCCAGAGATTACAACATTCCACAAATTAACTTACACAAATAGGTATCACAAGTTATTACAAACCAAGTTCAAATTTAAATCAGAGTCTAAAAGTCTTGCAGCGGAATTAAAAGTTCATAACAGCGGAATTTAGAGGTTCATCGCAGCGGAAGATATAATCTAACGACGATACAATTAACATCGTACTGAAGCCTGCCATGATGCTACTCCTCCCGATCCTCGGCAGAGGACAGAACCCATTCGATGTGCCAGCCAGGGGGAACCTGGGCAGGCCAAGTCAAAGCATCGACATCCAACGGTGTACCTGTAAATCATTGCCACAAGCAAGGCTGAGTATACTAATACTCAGCAAGGCTTACCCGTCGGGTGAAAACTACATCACCGACATCTAGACATGAGAGGCTTTTGGCTGGTGGGTTTGTTTGCCAAAAAGCAACTAAAATAGGTCCTTGCTTTCAAGTTTTAGCATCATATTCTAGTAAATTTAACCATTCTAGATTAGCATCCTTTCTAAGCATACAAGTGGTGCAATACAATTTAATTCATACAACCAGTTCATAAATCTCATAATTCCACTTGTTACTCAATGTAGCATGGTGGTCAAGCAGTCTCATTAACCGCGAGAAGCGGACAGTTCGAACCGAATTTCTGCTACCTGGCCAGGGGAAACCCAACACACACGAATACTCTGCTTGCTATAAAAGGTACAAGCATTTCCCAACCTTTCCCATCGATCCACAATTCGGAACCGGGTCCATTTCCTTAGGATAAAGGTTTACTGCTTCACTCACAGTCTCACGCATATATCCACAAGTGTACGGCAGGGGAAAACAAAGTTTCCAAGGAGAGATGGCTATCGGCCCTAGCTGCTTCAATCTGGTACCGGGCTTACCGCTCCCATATACCGGCATGCATGTGGTACGTTCAAAAACTTGACACACTCATCCACACATTTCGACCTTAATCAATTATCATACACGGACGGGAGATCTACATCTATCATCCCGCCCGTCAATCCTTATGATTCCAACATAAGTAAAGACAAGCAATTCCTATGTCTCGCGAGTGACAGGAAATCACTCGACTTGTAACGGACCTAAAGCAATGCCCTATCGATCCTTTCATGCTAGTATTGCAAGTCATAGGTACTAGGAAATGTGCAGCTAAGGTATTCAATCAACTCCTTGAACGTAAATGCACAAGCATAGAGAAGTCATAATGCATAATTGGTAAAGGTTAGGTTATGCTCCGGGGCTTGCCTTCTTGCTCGGACTGGGGGTTAGCCTCCGGGTTGGTCGTTTCCTCGCCGGCACCGTGCTCCGGAACTTCTTCCTCGTCTGCGGGGATGAGGTGGTAGTTGCCGTCCGGGATGACGCCTTCTACATGAGATGCATAGTTTAAGGAGGCTGCCTATAGATTCTAAGATTAAGGCCTTTGAAGGCCATATTCACCTAGACATGCTTAAGCATTACTATGCTCTTCACAAAAACAAGGTGTAGGTGTGGAAAAAGTTTATTGTTTTCGATGGTGATTGTGTACATATATAAAAGAATTCTATTTATTTCTTCACAAATTTGGGTGCTGCTCTGGAATTTCAGACTCTAACCATTTTTATTCTAACTAATTACCCAAAAAGGTTTATTCTTTTATATAAATCAATTTCCACCTAGATTTCTTCTCATTTTTATTTCTCCATTTCTGTTCATCATTTTTAGCTATAAACTTTATGGCAGCTACTGGAGTATATGAGCTAAGCTCACTCCAAAATTTAGTTAATTCTGAGCTACACATAATTTATTAAAAATATATCAAACAGCTGCTAGCAGAATCAAATTTAAATAATATAAAATCGAAAATTCACCCAATTCAGGAGATTTTCCTACCAAAGCTAGGCAATAGCATGAGGAGGGCTCTGGCCAAGTGGTGGCTCAAAATAACCCTTGGGTAGTCCTCAATAAATTTCTATCCAAAAACACATATTCATTTATTGGCTAGTCTAAACAGAGCAAAAATTAAGCTTTTCATTTTTAAAAGGTGTGCTAACAAGTTTTCGGTCCTCTAGAGCAAAATGGTGATTTTTCACTACACAGATTATTTTTAATGATTTCTGTACTGCAAAAAGACAGGAAATACATTTTAATTCATAACTGGAGCTACACTGCATATTTTTAGGTCCCCTTTGGACACAAGCTGTCCAAGTCACTACAAGCAACATATCCAAAGCTCAACCCTAGCGGAGCTCTGGATTTGAAATGGTGCACAACTTTCAATTTTCATAGTTTGAATTTTAATTCAAAAACAGTTCATCAAAAGCATAAACATGTCTAATAGAGATTGTAGTTTAGACTCTCACGAATCCAGGGAGTATTTTTGTGCATTTTTCTGATTTTTGTACGATTTTTAATGGATTTTACAAGATTCGGGAAAAACAAATCTAAATTTAAGAATCTTTTCTCGCAGAGAACCCTAGAACTTTCAAAACTTCGCGAACGAGTCCCTGGACTTTTGCACAGAGACCCCTAGACAAACGAAGAAGATGAAGTTCGGTCCCTAGGACCTCGCCGGAGTTGCACGGGGAAGTGGGGGAAAAGGATCCTGGGCTCACCACGAGTCGTTTGGGGACGGTTTGGAGGCCGGGGATGGTCGGGGTTGCGCCGGCGACGAGGTGGTGGCGGCGCGGCCGCCGCGGCTTCTAGGCCGGTGAGCTCGGGGTCGTTCGCCGAGGTTCGAGGGGTCCTAGAGCACCAGTGGAGCTCGAGGAAGCTAATGGTGTGCTCGGTTAACCTCGGGGACGGCTCGGAGTAGGGGCTCGACGTGCGGGTGCTCCGGCGGCCGGAATTCGCGATTTGGGGGAAATCTCAAATTCTCGCTGGAGAAAGGACAATAGCTAGGGGAAAGTGGGGGGATTTGGAGCTGGGGTAGAGGGCTAGCTTCGTGCGGGACGAATTTGGGAATGGTGGAGTGTGGGAGGCGAATTTCTCGGAGAAGCTCGGCTCGGTTCGCGCGGCGCGAGGAAGAAGAAGACCGAGCGAGCGCGGGGAAGTGGAAATGGTGAAGTGAGCGAGTGAGAGGAGGGGTGTGAGTGCTTGGTGGAGTGATTGAGCACGCAAGGGAGGCACTGTGCTCCTCGGGAGCGTGCGAGCGCGCGGCGCGGCGCGAGCAGGCCGCCATGAATGCGGAGCGAGCTCGGGCAGCGCGCGAGCGACTCGACCGGGCGAGGGATCCTCGAGTGACGTCGGGGGGGGTCTTCAACAGTGCATTTGGCACGGAGCGGAGTGGAATCGCGGCCTGTGGAGCTGCTCAGCGCGACGCGCGCGCGCGTGGCCACGGCGGCGCTCCGACCGCATGATGGCGTTCGCGCGGCGCGAGGCGGAGCGGCTCGACGACGGCGAAGTGACGGCTCGGGAGGGGCGAGACAAGAGCTAGGCGACAAGCGCCAACATCCGCCGCGGCTCGGCCAGCTCGGCGCCGCCTGCGCCGCTCGCCGGCCACGTGGCGGCCGAGCTCCGGCCAACGCAGGGCGCGCCAGGGGCACTGTAGCTCGCCCGTGGAGCTCCGTTTTCAAATTCGAATTTTTTCCAAAAATTTGAACTGAACTTGAAAAAGTGTAAAAATAAAAGTTGGAGTTTGGAAGATGGGACACAACTTTATTTTTGGGGTGAACCTGAAATTCGAAGTTTTTCAAGCTCAAACAACCCAAAAACAAAAAGGTGCCCAGAACGTTAATTTGAGTTTTTGAGGGACTAAACTGCAAAATTTTCAAAAGTTTCAAACAGTGACTAGGGTTTATTTGTGATGACAAACAACTTTTATTTTTGGAGATTTTCAAGTTTAGTACAAAAATCTCGATTTTTCAGTTGGTACCAAACAACCCTTGTTTTTGAATTAAAATTGAATTTTGGATGGATTTTTGAATTTCAACCCATAATTCCCTGTTGCATTGATTTTAATTGCACTTTTTAATTCTTTTGACATCAGAGATGTCACAGTCACCCGGATTCTCATCTGATGATAGCCTGATCTGAGATCGATCTTCGAGAACACACAAGCTCCCCTCAATTGGTCAAAGAGATCATCGATCCTTGGCAGTGGATACTTATTCTTACTGGTGACCTCGTTGAGGGCTCGGTAATCTATGCACATCCTCTGTGTCCCGTCTTTCTTATCAACGAACAACACTGGAGCTCCCCAAGGCGAAGAACTAGGACGAATATACCCCTTAGCTAGTAGGGCCTTTAATTCTTCTTTAAGTTTCTTTAATTCTTTTACCCCCATTCTATATGGTCTCTTAGCTATGGGTGCTGTACCAGGCATAAGTTCAATAACAAATTCAACTTCTCGTTCTGGGGGCATACCTGGCAATTCATCTGGGAACACATCTGGATACTCGTTCACCACTCGAATGTCCTTCAACTCTGTGCCTTCCGCATGATTGACCTGACCGGGCTCTGTGGTTTTGGTTGCTTGATACTCAATCTTCTCCCCTGATGGAGTCACTAACTGAACAGCACGCTTGGAACACTGGATGACGGCATCGTACTTTGCTAGCCAGCTCATTCCCAAAATCAGATCCATCCCGATAGAATTTAGGACTATAGGGTGTGCTAAAAAGTCTACCCCCTTATGTTAATTGCTACATTAGGACAACGTAATGTGGCCCGAAGTTCTCCCCCCGGTGAGTTAACTAACATGGTGTTCCCCATAGGTTGCATAAGCATCAAGTTCTTTTTCACGAAATCAGCGGATATAAAAGCATGCGAAGCTCCAGAATCAAACAAAACTGTAGCAGGTTGTGAGTTGACCGAGAACGTACCGACTACCACATCTGTGGCTACTTCTGCAGTCTCTGCTCCCACATGGTTGAGCTTGCCCCTGGCGTAGTTCTGCTGGCCACGGTTTCCCTGCGCCTGCTGCTGATTTCCATTCTGAGTTTGTTGTGGCCCTGCCTTCTGGTTGTTGTTCTGACCGGTGGAGTTCTGGACCCTCCGGGGACAAGAGTTAGCATAATGTCCCTGTTCTCCACAGTGGTAGCACGCCCTTGGGCCGACAGGAATGGTGTTAGCCTGGGTAGTGCGTGAAGCCTGAGTGTTCTGCTGCACGTTCTGGTAGCGCTGCTGTTGCTGCTGGGGTGGTGCATACTGGGGACGTTGCTGGTTCTGGCCGCGGTTCTGAAGGCTTGATTGCCCCTGAGTGCGCTGCTGATTCACTTGCTGGGGGTTGTAGCGGGGGCGGACGTTGCTGCCAGATTGCTGGTTCATGAACTTTCTCTTCTTGTCCTCGATCTCACGGTGCTTGTGCTCCACCATCAGGGCACCATCGACCAATGCACCGAAGGTTGGGAAGGTGATGCACATCAACTGTAGCTGCAAAACATCCTGGAGTCCATTCCAAAAGCGAGTTTGCCTCTTCTCTTCTGTCGACACCTCATCTGGTGCGTAGCGGGCCAGCTCGAGGAACTTGTCACGGTAGGCAGTGACGCTCATTCCTTCCTGCGTCAGGGCTAGGAACTCCCTCTTCTTCAGGACCGTCAGTCCCTCAGGCACATGGTGAGCACGGAAGGCATCACTGAACTGCTGCCAGGCGATCTGGTTGCGATCGGGTTGCGCATATTGGTATGCCACCCACCAGTCGAGAGCGGCTCCTTCAAACTGTCCAGAGGCGTAGAGCACCTTCTCCCTGTCATCACACTGAGCAATGTCGAGCTGTCTCTCCACTGCCTTGATCCAGTCTTCTGCTTCCATTGGGTCCTTGGCGCGGGAGAACTTTGGCGGGCGCCCTTTCAAGAACTCTCCCCTCTTGTCCCGGATGGGCTGGGGAGGTGGCTGGACAGGTGGATTCTGCAGGTTCTGCTGCATCAAAGCTATGGCCTGAGTCAACTGTTGCATCGTCTGTGTCTGCAAGCGGACCAGATCCTCCATGGTGGGCGGCTGGTTCTGATTCTGGTTCTGATTCTGATTCTGATTCTGATTGCCACCACCCGTCAATCCTCTTGTCCCAACCATCTGTTATAAATCAAAATCCCAACATTCACCATCACAGTCATGTCTGAACCAGTGTCAAGAACAGAAGCAATCCATTGACAAGATAAGGTACTCAGGTGATAGGAAAGATGATAGATGATGTGCAAAGGAGAGTTTAGGAACCCATCTATCTACCCACTAAATACATTATACCTTAATCCAATACTAGATGATTGCGGACTTTCATCCACGCTCATCACAATCATTACAAAGATCCAAATCACACATAAGCATAGTGACAATTCATTCAAGCATTCAAAGACAAGGTTCACACAAGACTCGGCACTCTTAGACCAGTTTTGACTCAAAAACGTTCTATTTGATCTCTACTAGCATTTAGGGTCGACGGTGGTGCGGTGAGCTAAGGTGCTGTATCTAGTCCTTCTGTGTGGTGGCGACTGTGCACCGAACTCTGGGTTGCGTGGCGCAGGTCCTTCCTACTAGTGCTGCAGCTCCTCATTCTTCTCTTGTTGTTGTTCTAACTCCACGGACTTGGTTTCTAGCTCCTCGGGGTTCCCTTCTTCGACCTACTGCCTAAGAAGCTCCTTGTAGGCATCCGGGTTGCGTGCCTCCAATGGGTACTTATCGATGCGGGTGGAAGGTAGCCTTCAGTGCTCTTGCGGACTATCTATCTCTGTCGACCCATCTATGGATGTGAAAACTAGAGAAGGGCTAGAAAATTTTCACAAAGGACAGAGGTAGAATAGAACACCATTTTCAATAGAAACTCAAACTCTAGGATGTAAAATAATTTTTAGAGCAAGGATTAAGCAAGTTCTAATTGACCATTCTATCTAGACTGTGATCCTACAGTCAGCACGGCTCTGATACCAACTTTGTAACACCCAGATTTCCAAGAAATCCGAATGCTTCTATATGTGTGCCCAGGATGTCCACAGAACACATATAGATTACAAATATTGAATCACAGAGAACACAATGCTCGAATAAAATAGTTTATAACAGAGTTTAACACAAGACATAGTCTTAAACAAATAACACAGCGGAAGTCTTAATATTATTAAGCGTCTCATAACTAGTAGAGCCTCACGTCCACAGGGACACCGACTGGTTGAACACAGCTAGAAGTACGGCAGATCCTCCGGAAACTCAGCAAGCGACTGATCATTCAATGCTCCATCTGTTACCCATCCGGGATTTTGTTGAATAGTTGCAAGTGTAAGTAAACCATCTTACTTAACAAGTATAACACGGGTTATGCAAGGACAAAAGGCTGGACACGGTTGAACTGCAGTAGCACTTTTAGTTGTTTCATTTTATTATCATCCAAATTACTACCAATGAGTAGAACCCAAGTATAAACCCATTAATAAGGTATAAGTGATTATCGAGCAAACCAACACCAACCACTAATATCATCTTCTAATCAAAAAGGATCCAGGCCGCTCGTGTCCGTGAGCACGGCTATCATGATAGATCAACACTCTGCAGAGGTTTCGCCCTTTACCCGCCGGTCACATAAATCCAAAAGAACTTATGTTACGAGGACTTTCACAAAACACCCTAAAAGGCACAGTAGCCGTTTTGGTTCAACATAGGCAGCATAACCCGAGGCATCGAGATTGACGTACGCTCAGGGCGCAACGTGAGGGGGTCAATGGCGTCCAGAGCGAGAGCGCAATCATCGCAACGTGTGAAGCTGCCGTACATCGGGCGCTTACATCACGGGACTTTGCCTAACGGGGCATAGCCAACGGATAAAACCGTCCTCGATGGATCAAACTATACTCTCACCCATGCACCCCACATACGCCTTTCGGTAACCACTGGCGAGCTAGAGACGTACAAGCTAATCATCCAAGACCAGAGCCATTATAGTTCCAACGGCGGCGAACAGGTTCCTGGGTTGCCGCTTTAAGGACCGGACCTTATGGAGAGACATTAGAACAAAGCACAAAGCACATGCTCTAATTCCCTAGATCAAACCTTATAGAGACACTAGAACAAAGCACACAGCACATGCTCTAGTTCCCCGAACCATGTTGCTAAAAAGCATCTTTTAATCATCATTGAAGTGAACCATTAATTCAATATTGACATAAAAATAAATGTTGGTTGCAGCGCGTAGCATAGTCTAACCATAATGCATAAAACCCTGGGTAAACAAGGAAAAGGGTAAAGACTAGGAACATCCTTAGTGGTTAACAGTATTAGACACATGCATATGATTTATGTGATT
The DNA here is from genome assembly GCA_015342445.1 of Digitaria exilis. NCBI lineage: Eukaryota > Viridiplantae > Streptophyta > Magnoliopsida > Poales > Poaceae > Digitaria > Digitaria exilis. Next base: position 23,445 of record JACEFO010001444.1, read on the forward strand.
AATCGGTGTAAAGGTAACAAGGATGGTCCGTGTTATACTTGCCTTCCTCAGTCAACTGCTGCTGCACTTGATCTTCGAGAACGGGATCGTCGGCGAACTCGAACGGCTCGGCAACTACTCACATCGATCACCAAACAAGCATCCACACATACATGCAAACAAGATTATTTAATTAGAACAGTACACCAAACATAAACAAAAGATGAAAAGAAGGTTTTAGGATTAATCTACGCTTCACCACGAACACGTGAGCGCGAAAATCACTCAAATCGGAGTTAAAACGAAGAAACTACGCTTAAAACGGGCTCTAGGGGCTTGCTGGTAAAGGTTTTAGGCTTTCAGGGGCGTTTTTGAAAGAAACCAGGGACCTAAATGTAATTTCGTATAAAAACACGAGGGCTAACGAGTAAATACGACTTCTAGGACGGCGGGCACTATTTTTCAAAAGCACAGGGGCAAAACCGAAAGAAAAAGGACTTAGTTGTAAATACTTTTGAACTGCGTTGGACCGCGGGTTGATTTTTGAAAAACAGAGGGGCTCTTTTGCAAAATCGCCACGGCGGCGGCTGGAGGGATGACGTCGGCTGACGTCACGTGGACCGAACCATGGACCGGCCTTGAACCGTGGTTCACTGGTTCACGGTAAACCGGCTCGGTTTAAATCGGTTTTAGATCTGGGCCATCGGTTTCGAATCTAACGGCTCAGATCCGATCCAACGCTCGGCTCACCGGAGCACAGCGGCTCGCGGCGGCGTGCGGCGGCGACCTCGCCGGAGTAAGCTCGGCTGGGGGCTACGGGGCTCCAAAACTCGCCGCGAAAGGTCCTAGAGAGAGAGGAGACAACGGGGAACTCGATTTGGGGGTTGTGGACGAGGATTGAGCGGCAGTGGCGGCTGGCTGTGACATCTCTGATGTCAAAAGAATTAAAAAAGTGCAATTAAAATCAATGCAACAGGGAATTATGGGTTGAAATTCAAAAATCCATCCAAAATTCAATTTTAATTCAAAAACAAGGGTTGTTTGGTACCAACTGAAAACTCGAGATTTTTGTACTAAACTTGAAAATCTCCAAAAATAAAAGTTGTTTGTCATCACAAATAAACCCTAGTCACTGTTTCGAACTTTTGAAAATTTTGCAGTTTAGTCCCTCAAAAACTCAAATTACCATTCTGGGCACCTTTTAGTTTTTGAGTTGTTTGAGCTTCAAAAACTTGGAATTTCAGGTTCACCCCAAAAAGAAAGTTGTGTCCCATCTTCTAAACTCCAACTTTTATTTTTACACTTTTTCAAGTTCAGTTCAAATTTTTGGAGAAAATTCGAATTTGAAATCGGAGCTCCACGGGCATGCTACAGTGCCCCTGGCGCGCGCTGCGCTGGCCGGAGCTCGGCCGCCACGTGGCCGGCGAGCGGCGCAGGCGGCGCTGAGCTGGCCAAGCCACGGCGGACGCTGGCGCTTGTCGCCTAGCTCTTGTCCGGCCACTCCCGAGCCATCACTTCGCCGCCGTCGCCTCGCCTCGCCTCGCGCCGCGGTGCGCCATCATGCGGTCGCGCGCCGCCGTGGTCGCGCGCGCGCTCGCGTTGCGCTGAGCGCCCTGCAGGCCGCGATTCCCCTCCGCTACGCTCTAACACGCCCTGTAGACGATCCTACAGCAGCACGCAACGATCTCCCTCACCGACCGAGCCGCTCGCGCTCAGTCCAAGCTCTCTGCGCATCAATGGCGCGTCGCGTCGGCCTTTACTCCGCGCGCACGCTCCCGAGGCCGCACTGTGCCACTCTCGCGTGCCCAAGCCTCCCACCGAACCCCTCTCACACTCCACTCACTTGCTCGACCCACCAGTTCAGCTCCTCGCGCGTTCCCCCATCTTCTTCTTCCTCGCGCCCGCGCGAACCGAGCCGAGCTTCTCCGAGAAATTCGCCTTCCACACTCCACCATTCCCAAATTCGTCGCGCACGAAGCTAGCCCTCTACCCCAGCTCCAAAACCCCCCACTTTCCCCAAGCTATTGTCGCTTCTCCGGCGAGAATTCGTGATTTCCCCCAAATCGCGATTTTCGGCCGCCGGAGCACCCGCACGTTGAGACCCTACTCCGAGCCGTCCCCGAGGTCAACCGAGCACGCCATTAGCTTCCTCGAGCTCCACTGGTACTCTAGGACCCTTCAAACCTCGACGAACGACCCCGAGCTCACCGGCGTAGAAGCCGCAGCGGCCGCGCCGCCACCACCTCGTCGCCGGCGCAACCCCGACCATCCCCGGCCTCCAAACCATCCCCAAACGACCCGTGGTGAGCCCAGGATCCTTTTCCCCCACTTCCCCGTGCCTAGTTCGCCGTCGTTTGGCCGGCGCAACTCCGGCGAGGTCCCAGGGACCGAACTTCATCTTCTTCATTTGTCTAGGGGTCTCTGTGCAAAAGTCCAGGGACTTGTTCGTGAAGTTTTGAAAGTTCTAGGGTTCCCTGCGAAAATAGATTCTTAAACCAAGATTTGATTTTCCCGAATATTGTAAAATCCATTAAAAATCGTACAAAATCAGAAAAATGAACAAAATACTCCCTGGATTCGTGAGAGTCTAAACTACAATCTCTATTAGACATATTTATACTTTTGATGAACTGTTTTTGAAATAAAATTCAAACTATGAAAAATTGAAAGTTGTGCACCATTTCAAATCCAGAGCTCTGCTAGGGTTGATCTTTGGATATGGTGTGTGTAGTGACTTTGGACAGCTTGTGTCCAAAGGGGACCTAAAAATATGCAGTGTAGCTCCAGTTATGAATTAAAATGTATTTCCTGTCTTTTTGCAGTGCAGAAATCATTAAAAATAATCTGTGCAGTGAAAAATCACCATTTGCTCCAGAGGACCGAAAAC
>JACEFO010001445.1:0-22740 GCA_015342445.1 Digitaria exilis
TAGCATCCAAAACTTTAGTGGGCAATGGAGAAATTAGTCCATGCGTGTATGGCTTCAAAAGAAATTACTTGCAACGGGACCGATCAATTTATGAATCATGTCGATATGTATATTACGTTGAAATATCCTTATGCGTTTAGTTTTTGTTATCAGAAAGTACTGTTTTTCAATTGTATTTGATGGCTGACTCAAGATTATGATGTAAGTATACAGCCATAGTATGTTCTTAGAATGAACGCCATGATTTTTGTTGTCCATGTATACAGTGAAAATTATTCAGTCCCAGTTGAAACTCAGACAAAACCCTATATGCTATATAATTTCAATTCATATGGTCAATATGTTTTGCATTAACTATTTTGTGTTATAGGTTTCTGATTATTTTGACACTATTATTCTCTTGTTAGTGCTCTTTATATGACACTATGAAAAAGTTCTGCAACCCGTAGCAACGCATGGGCATAATCCTAGTATAGGTTAAGGGTATGAAACCAGAAAAGAGGTGTAGGATTAGTAAACACTTTTATTATCACTATGTCGTATGAACAGATGACCAAAATAAAAGTTGTAAAACTCGAAAAGTTATTAAACATTGTAGTTGACAACATTTTCATTTGAATTCATATTGTCAACAAAAACCAAGTTTGAAATTATTCCAATTTGAAATTCAAATTTCGCAAACCACCTCGGATGGAGAAACGGTCAACATGAAAGTTGTAGTATTTGAAAAGTTATGAAACTCTGTACTTGACAAGTTTTTAATTTGAATTCGTTTAGGCTCTCAAATAAGTCATTTACACTCGGGTTCGTACAATATGTGGTGAATGAAAATATGATATGGTCATAGCGTAGTGGTAAGGGAGGCTATGTGCGAGGGGGAGGTCGTGGGTTCGAATCCTAGCTACCGCGTAGCGCGCAAAAAATCTTGCGACTTGGGACTAGACAGGGCATGGGTGGCTGTAAAGTGGGGTCCCTCCCGTGATTAAAAAAAAGTGGGTTCCGATTACCAACCGGCTGTGATGAGGAGTATCGCAGCCGGTTGGGAACCGGCTGTATTAAGGGTGTCAACATAGCCGCTATAAATCAAACGGGTGGCAAAACTGGCTGTAAAGGAGGGTTTGGAACCGGCTGCGTTGCTGTTTGTGTAGTAGTGTGTGGTCAGTCATAGACATGCAGAGTATATTTGCAGAATGCCCCCGCAGTGACCACCCGAGCGACGTGCTCGTCCCTTCGTTCGTCTACGAGCTTGGCTCGTGCTCCGAGGCCTGAGTGACGACTCGACATGCTCTGATGCGAGGAGCCGGCGGGAATGCTGATCCGTTGCGCGTGTCAGCATGTGTGCAAACTGAAGTTTCATTTGTGCTATGTGAACTGACACCTGTGCCGTGTGAACTCATATGTGAACCGAATTCTCATTTGTATCGGCTAAGAGGAGGTAGCCATATGTCTCATCAAATGGCGATTCTATTATTATCACATCATATAGTTCGCAATTTCATATGTCAAAGGAAATTGTGACTTTAATTATTATTATATTATATACATGTATTTCTATGACCATTTCATATGTATATATATAATTATATAAATATTTATTTTAAAGTTATGCGGAATATTTAAATGAATTGTGCATTGTCTTCTGTATGAAACAAAATGGCTACAAAGATCAAGTATATACTGGATCACCATGATTTGTTTGTCAAACAATAAATTAAACATCATGCTGACAGCTAAACAGACAGTTATGTTTAATCTATCTCTTTGTATCCAAAAGACACCAGATGTATTCGTGGTTGTACATGCCCTTAGGGATGTATGGAATATATCTGTCGGGTACCTCCAAAAGGGGTACCCCAACTTGGGCCTAAAGCAACTCGGCGAGAAGGCCCACAACAACATTGGCCTGGCACCACGGCCCAGCAAGGCCCACCATCGCGACAATTCTCCCAGCTCGAGGTGGGCGACCACCCTCGAGCGAGGATTTCCGTCTCGTTCGAGGCTCAGCGGCCTCGAGGGAGACTTCCACCCTCGAGCGGACGATCTCCGTCTCGTTCGAGGCTCGGCACGCTCGAGCCTATAGACCGAGCTCGAGTCAGCCACACCGGGAACAGCGCCCGAGACTCTGCGACCCATCAATCCAAGCCATGATGACGCTCCTCTGCAGTCAAAAAGCAGGAGATCACTGCGCCACGCAACCACCTACGCCTCGGAGAAGACCCCGGTCAAATCCATTCGCAACAGTGGACTCTGAGCGCCATGCTGCACGGCCAGACCTAACCTTGCAGCAGCACTGTGCCAACCACTCTTTGACTTCGCCCGCCTCGGGCACGCCACCATCCTCGAAGGCGATCCTCGAAAGAAGCTATGGAGGCTCGATCTAGACGCCGTACGCAAGACACCACCCTCGACGCCGTAAACCATCACGAGAAGGAAGGACATTACGTCAGCCACTGCCATGTCGTCAGCCGGAGTTGGAAGGCGCGATTCCCGCTCGCACAGTGCACGGCATGGACGAACAGTGCACATAGCCACGAACACATGTACTCCCACCCCCGTCTTGGTCTATAAAAGGGGGAGGGCAGCCCATGCAAAGGGCAACGGGAAACAAGGAAAGAACGAACACAACCACAGCCAGTTCATACACACGCACGCACCACATAGCCTGGGACTTAGGAGTCCATCTCCTTCTCCCACCTTGCTTGTAAACCCCTACTACGAGCAACACGTAAACCGGTGCATCGCACCACTGCTGGACGTACGGCCCTGTGGCCGGAACCAGGATAAATCCCCGTCTCTCACTCTCGCCATCAGGGAAACGAGTGGTTAGCACCGCAATCACTTGTTGGTGCCAGTGCGACCAAATCAGGCACCGACAGTTCGCGCGCCAGGTAGGGGAAAGCGCTGCGCAACTCTCGTTCCCGATGGCGAACTTCGGCGAAGGACGGCCTCCGCTGGGCGACAGCAATCTGCTCCCAGCGGGGCAGGAGATCTGGTTCGGGAGCTTGCGGTTCCAGACACGTGGCGATGATTACCACATGCGCATCCTCCAGAAGGATCCAAGCGACCGACCGGAGCCTCATCATCAACCACCGGAGGCACCACGACGGCGGACTCGCCCCGGACCTCGCGCACGACGAGCGCGTGCTGCAAGGCGCGCAGCCGACGTCGGCGTCCCTCCTCCCGCAAGGGAAGGGGACGTCCTGCGGTCAGGGTCACAGGAGAGGGCTACTCCCTTCCTCCCGGGACCCATGTCTGCACCACGTGCTACGACGGCACATTCTTTTCCCTACGGGCTACGCGGCTCGACGGACACGTATGCCTCGTTCGTCCGCACCGCCATGAGTGCGTATGGCAACCAGCCAGGTTGTCATCCAGTCTCGGAGCAAGACTTCGCCGATCCAGCGCCCGACGATCCCCACGAGGGGTCCGAAGGCGGGTACGCTTTTGAGCGTGAACACCCTGGTTGGGACTACTCGGGTCTCCGCGACCCAGAGGCCTTTATGGCCTTCCAAACAGCGGCGGATTACTGCTTCGGCTATTCCGATGATGAGTATGATCCGACCAGGGAGTGTTTCGTCATCGACGACGGGCAGATCAGCGAGGGATCGACGTCGGGCGACGACGGCGAGGATGATGACCAGGGGGACAACGATGGCATAGATCCGGACCTATCGGACCACTCTCCTTCCGAGGATGAGCGGCATCCGCGCCACCTGCCACGAGTTGCTCACCCCCGCGACTTGGGAAGTGGTGACGTCTCACCACCGGCGCGCTCCGACCACGAGCCGGCCAAACAAGGCCACGAGCACGGCACGGACGCACGGCATGCGGGGCGAGTGGCTCAGGCTCGCATCCTTGCCGAAGGCAAAGATGACGACCTCGCTCCCAGAACGAGCCAAAAGCTCATCGCGGCGGCCGCGCTGCTCCGAGCCATGCCGGAAGCAGCTACCCCCGAAGGGCGGAAGCTGCATTTCGAGGCCCAAAAGTTGGTCGAGCATGCCGCCCGACAACAAGCCGAAAGCTCAGCCTCCCGCCTTCGACGCTCCTCAGCCTCGAAGGGCGAACGAGGAGGGGAGTCCTCGGTACGCTCACCCCGGCCTAACGGCAGGGCGCGAGCACAGTCCCGGGGCGACTCCCGCCGGGACACGATGCGACGCCACGCCAGCGAACCACGGGCACCCGAAGCAGGAACGCTTCGAGCAAGGGTGCCCGCGAGGTCACGCCTCTAGGACACCCGAGGCGCGATCGACGATGGTGATGCTTGCAACACGCTGAACCAAATAAGGCAGCGAGAGGGAGCCCGGACCCTCCGACGCGGGCGTGCCGACGTTGGATGGAACCGGGATTCGGACCCCGAGCCAGCGGGAACACGGGTGTTTAGCCACAACATCCGCAGCGCTCCGATTCCCCCCCGTTTCTGACAGCCTACCACCATCACCAAATACTCTGGGGAAACGGACCCCAGGGTATGGCTTAACGACTACCGCCTAGCATGTCAGCTCGGCGGCGCCACAAATGACGCCATGATCATCCGCAATCTGCCACTCCACCTGGCAGATTCCGCGTGGACATGGCTCGAGCATCTGCCCCCCAACCGGACCCGCGACTGGGACGACCTGGTCGAGACCTTCGTGGGGAATTTCCAGGGCACCTACGTGCGCCCTGGGAACACGTGGGACCTTCGAGGGTGCAAACAAAAACCCGGCGAATCCTTGAGGGACTTCATCCGGCGCTTCTCTAAGCGCTGCACTGAGCTTCCCAACATCACCGACCATCAGATCATCCACTCCTTCCTCGAGAGCACCACGTGCTATAGCCTGGTATGCAAGTTGGGGAGGAGCCCTCCCCCAGACGCAAATCGGCTGTTCGAGGTGGCCTCGAAGTACGCTTCGGGGGAGGAGGCGGCTAACGCCAAATTCAACGACAAGAAGGGGAAGCGCCCCGAGGAAGTGTCCGCGGAGGACGACAAGGCAAAGGGACCCTCGAAGAAGCGGAAGCACGGCAAGAAAGGAAAGAAGCCCCGAGCACCCCGCGGAGCGGGCGACGTCGAAGATGAGGCCCTCGCGGTCGACCCTAACCACAAGGGACCTCGAGGTCCCCCACGTGGTGGGGGCGTTTTCGACGACCTCCTCAAGAAGCCGTGCCCGTATCACAAGACCGCAGTCGCTCACACCCTCGAGCAGTGTGAGATGCTGCGGAAGTTCTAAAACCGCATCCCTCGAAAGGATGGCGGTCAGCCTAAGGACGGTGGCGCCAAGGACGACGACGGGTACCCCGAGGTAGAACATGTGTTCTTCATCACAGGAGGTCCCGCGGCTAATCTGAAACCTCGACAGCGGAGGAGGGAACGCAGGGAGGTCATGCTGGCCCGGCCAGCGACCCCCTCGTATCTCGACTGGTCATCGGACACCATCTCGTTCGGCCGCGAAGACCATCCCGACCATATCCCGAACCCCGGACAATATCCTCTCGTCGTCGACCCCGTCATCGGCAACACGCGTTTCTCCAAGGTACTCATGGACGGCGGCAGCAGCCTCAACATCCTGTACGCACCAACCTTGGAGCTTATGGGGATCAGCACCAGCGATCTGCGGCCCAACAAGTCCTCCTTCCATGGAGTCGCACCCGGAAAGCGCGTCTAAACTCTCGGGCAGATCGACCTGCCCGTCTGCTTCGGAACCCCGGCAAACTTCCGCAAGGAAGTACTCACCTTCGAGGTAGTGGGCTTCAAGGGAGCCTACCACGCCATCTTGGGAAGGCCGTGCTACGCCAAGTTCATGGCCATCCCCAACTATACCTACCTCAAGCTGAAGATGCCAGGGCCCCACGGAGTCATCATGGTCGGCCCGACGGTCGAGCACGCCTACGTGGGCGACATCGAGAGCATCGAGCTCGCGGAGGCTCTCGCCCTTGATGAGACCCTCGTGGCTGATTTTGAGGCGATCGTCAATACACTCCCTGACGCCAACGAACGGCAACCGGGAAGTTTCGCGCCCGCCGAGGACACCAAGACTGTCCCCCTCGACCCCGACAGCCCCGATGGCAGGGTGTTGAGGATCAGCTCTTCCCTCAACGACAAATAGGAAGTGGTGCTCGTCGACTGTCTCCGCGCTCACGCAGACATCTTCGCGTGGAGCCCCTCGGACATGCCAGGCATTCCGAGGGAGGTCGCCGAGCACTCTCTTGATATCCACCCCCACTCCAAGCCGGTCAAACAGCGCCTCCGCCGTTTCGACGAAGTGAAACGACGGGCGATCGGTGAGGAGGTACGCAAGCTCTTGGAGGCCGGATTCATCAAGGAAGTGTTTTATCCCGAGTGGCTAGCTAATCCTGTACTAGTGAAAAGAAAAGTGGGAAGTGGAGAATGTGTGTAGATTACACCAGCTTGAATAAAGCATGCCCGAAAGTCCCATTTCCCTTGCCACGTATAGATCAAATCGTGGACTCCACGACGGGATGCGAACTCTTATGTTTCCTTGATGCGTACTCCGGCTACCATCAGATCAAGATGAAGGAGTCCGACCAACTCGCGACTTCCTTTATCACCCCTTTTGGCATGTATTGCTACGTTACGATGCCCTTCGGCCTTCGAAACGCCGGGGCCACGTACCAACGCTGTATGCTCCACGTCTTCGGGATCATATAGGTCGTATCGTAGAAGCATATGTCGATGACATCGTCGTAAAAACCAGGAAGGCGGACGACCTGGTACGCGACCTCGAGGTCGTGTTTAGCTGCCTCGAGGCGCACGGAGTAAGACTCAACCCTGAGAAATGTGTCTTCGGTGTGCCTCGAGGAATGCTCCTGGGCTTCATTGTCTCCGAACGAGGCATCGAGCCCAACCCCGAAAAGGTCACGGCCATCCAACAGATGGAACCGATCCGCGACCTAAAGGGTGTACAGAGGATGATAGGATGCCTAGCGTCCCTAAGCCGCTTCATCTCTCGTCTTGGGGAGAAGGGGTTGCCTCTGTATCGACTGTTGAGGAAATCAGAGCGCTTTGCCTGGACCGCGGAGGCCCAGGAAGCTCTCGATCGACTCAAAACTGCGTTAACGAACACGCCGATCCTTACCTCACCAAAAGAGGGCGAACCTCTCCTCCTCTATGTCGCAGCGACCACTCAAGTCGTCAGCGCGGTCATAGTGGTGGAAAGGACCGAGGAAGGACACTCTCTGCCGGTCCAGCGACCGGTGTACTACATCAGCGAGGTCCTGTCCGAGACCAAGACGAGGTATCCCCATATCCAGAAGCTGATTTACGCCATCGTGTTGGCTCGACGCAAGCTGCGACATTACTTCGAGGCTCACCCGGTGACCGTAGTGTCGTCCTTCCCTCTGGGCGAAATCATCCAGAACCGCGAGGTCTCTGGGTGAATCTCGAAATGGTTGACGGAGCTGATGGGGGAGACCCTCGCTTATGCGCCAAGAAAGGCCATAAAGTCTCAGACTTTGGCAGACTTCGTAGCCGAATGGACCGACACCCAGCTCCCCCCTTCGAAGTCCAGCCTCGACTGCTGGGAAATGCACTTCGATGGGTCGGTGATGAAGACCGGCGCCGGTGCCGGCCTGCTTTTCATTTCACCCCGTGGGGAGCACCTTCGATACGTCGTGCGACTCAACTTCCCCGCGTCGAACAACATGGCGGAGTATGAAGCGCTTCTTGCTGGCTTGAAAATCGCGCTCGAGCTCGGCATTAAGCGCCTCGACATCCGTGGTGACTCGTAACTAGTCGTTGACCAGGTAATGAAGGAATCCAGCTGCCACGACGAAAAAATGGCGGTATACTGCCAGGCGGTACGTAGCCTCGAAGACAAGTTTGACGGCCTCGAGCTCCATCATATCGCACGAAGATATAATGAGGAGGCCGACGAACTGGCAAAGATCGCGTCAGGGCGAGCCACCGTTCCGCCGAACGTGTTCGCCAAGGATGTCGATGGACCTTCGATTGCCGTTGCCACCTCGGCCCGAGCCCCGACGACACCCAACGCTCGAGCGGCCGCCCTCGACCCCACGAGCGCGGAGCTCTTGGCGGATGAGGACGAACCCATGGGGTACGAGGCTTGCTCGGGAGAAGAGGACGAGGCAGAGGCGATGGAAATCGACGAGACCCCAGTACCTCGAGACTGGCGGAGCCCGTACATCGACTGGCTCGATCAAGGCGTCTTGCCTAGCGATCGAACGGAGGCAAGGCGCGTTGCGAGGAAGGCTAAACGGTTCCTCATCGTCGAGGGGGAACTGTACCGACGGGGAACCTCGGGGGTCTTGCAACGCTGCATCCCAATACCCGAGGGAAGAGAGCTTATCCTCGACATTCACGCGGGCGTGTGCGGACATCACGCAGCCCCACGCACGCTCGTGGGCAACGCCTTTCGACAAGGTTTCTACTGGCCCACTGCCGTGGCTGACGCCACGGAAGTGGTACGAACCTACGAAGGGTGCCAGTTCTACACACGCAAGACGCATCTACCCGCTCAAGCGCTGCAAACAATCCCCATCACATGGCCTTTTGCCGTATGGGGCCTCGACCTCGTCGGGCCAATGGCAAAAGCGCCCGGGGCTTCACACACCTACTAGTGGCAATCGACAAATTCTCCAAATGGATCGAAGCTCGACCCATCAGTAGAATCAAGTCTGAGCAGGCCGTGCTTTTCTTCACCGACATAATCCATCGCTTCGGGGTTCCAAACTCCATCATCACCGACAATGGCACCCAATTCACGGGAAAGAAGTTCTTAAAGTTCTGCGACGATTTCCACATCCGAGTGGATTGGTCCGCAGTAGCCCACCCACAAACGAACGGTCAAGTAGAACGCGCCAATGGCATGATTCTACAAGGCCTAAAGCCTAGAATTCACAACAAGCTGAAGAAATTTGGGCACAAGTGGGTACAAGAGCTACCATCGGTGATTTGGAGTCTGAGAACAACCCCAAGCAGGGCGACAGGGTTCTCCCCTTATTTCCTCGTCTATGGGGCAGAGGCCATCCTCCCCACGGATTTGGAATACGGGTCCCCTAGGCTCCGAGCGTACCAAGAGCAGCGAAACTGCCAGGCTCGACAGGACTCGCTCGACCAAGTCGACGAAGCTCGAGACGTGGCTCTACTCCACTCGGCGAGGTACCAGCAAAGTCTGCGGCGACAACAGGCTCGAAGGGTCCGGCATCGAGACCTCTGCAAAGGAGATCTCGTGCTTAGGCTTCGACAGGACAACCGAGGACGGCACAAGCTCTCACCCCCATGGGAGGGACCGTACATCGTCGCCGAAGTCCTCAAGCCCGGGACATACAAGCTAGCTGACAAGGATGGGCAGATCCTCACGAACGCCTGGAACATCCAACAGCTACGTCGTTTCTATCCCTAGAGTGGCCCGTGGCCCTCGAAACCTTTGTACATACTCTAGCTCTAGATTTGTACAAGTCTTTTGAATCAAGTGTCGATGTTCTTCCCCCACAGTTTGGAAATAAACAAAACAAACTTTTATTCCTTTCATGCTTCAAGGGAGGTTTGACTCTACCCTCGGAAGAGCCATCCCTCCCTCGGGGGCTAAATGGGGAGTAACCCCAAAAAAATCGTCACTTTTTTCAAAAATCCTTTGCGAAACCTCGAAGGAAACACACTAGGCGTGAAACGGACAAGGGCAGGGTCGCCTGAGCCGAGTGTTCGCTTACGCCTCGAGGCTACGGCAACACCTCACTTCCCTCCGCCTAAGTCATTCACGTACGAACGATCCTAGCGACGCTTTCCTCTCGAGGCACAAGCATCGGACTCAATGCACGTCGCAAAGACATCGCATAAAAATAACATCGTTTTCCAAGCAAAATAAACGATGTTTAATGAGCAATTTAGTCTTACATAAAAAGGTCTAAAACTCTAAACTACTTTTTACATTCGGGCTCGATGGCCCGAGACTTTCAGGGATCGCCCCCGCCGCCAAGGTCGTCCCAGCCGCCGCCATCCTCGCCAGGAAAGAGGACGCCCTCGAAGTGGCCAGCGAGCACTCGCGCCGTCCCATCGGCAGCAGCATCGGCTTCCTCCATCACCGCCACTGCCTCCTCGTCGTTGAGGTCGTCGGCAACGACGTACCCGGCGGCGAGCTTCGAGAGGTCCGCTTGGTAGTGGGTCGTAACCACCCCAAGCGCCTTCCGAACTCCAAGCAGAAGGGCCTCCTTCACGTGCGAGGTGAAGTGGCCCTCAAGCGCTCGAAGGCGACTGGCGAGGCAGCTCCCGGACTGCGCGTCCGCGCCAGCGATCTCGTTGCAGGCCGCCGAGGCGGCCTGCACAAGCTCATCAAGCTCACGCTGGGTCGCCGAGTGCGCCGCCAGCACGGCCTCCTTCGACTCCGTCTCGGCCTGAAGCGCCTGCTTCAACGCTGCACCAACAAGGCTGTTAGAAACAAAAGACTAACAAAGCGAAACAAGGTCGAAACCCGAGCCAAAACGGCTTACCCTCGACTTGTCCCTGGGCAGCCTCGAGGGCCTTCTCCCCCTCTCGAGCCTGCCGCTCCGCCGCAGCCCGAGCCGTTTGCTCCCGCTCGAGCTGGTCTTGAGCCTCGACCACGAGACGCCGCTCCTCCTCGACCGCCGATTCCACCGCACTCCGCGCAGCCCGCTCGTTATCGAGCCAGGTGCTGCTGTTCGCAAGCTGCTCGCGAAGGGCGCTGACCGAGTCATCTAGGCGAGAGATGACTTCGCCCTTTTCCCGACACTCGGCGACGACCCGGTCCCGAGCGTCTCGAAGGTCGGCCAGCTGGTGGTCTCGAACCTCAAGCGCCCCCGACAAGCGGCGAAGCTCCGACAGCAGCGCCGCAATCTGGTCGTTCTTCGCGAACGCCTGACGGCGGAGTTCCTGCGAACAACGAACTAAGTCCCTGATTGAAAAAGAGTTACGACAAAAACACCGGCTACACCGAAACGCACCTGGTGGATCTTGCCGGCCTCATCGTGAACGCGGAGGACGTCTCGGAGCACCCTGCGAACGTCCTGACCGTGCGACGATTGGACCTCCCACAGGCGCTCCTCCGCCACGGCGTCACTGACGAACTGCTGGGGAAGCTCGCGGCGGGATTGCCACATCTCAGCGGATCCCTGGGCGTACGCCCCGCTGGATCCGGCGAACACTGGCCCTGGCGGAGCCACGACGAGAGTCGACGGCGTGGCCCCGCCGCTCTCGCGCCCTTGCATCACGGGGGCTCCCACCCCCAGAGCCTCTGCCAGCTCCTTCAGATGGGGAAACCCACCGCCAGGGTTTCGTCCCTCTCCCCCCTCATACGGGGGGGCCACCGCGACGTCCACCTCCACGGGCGCCGCAGACGGTCCCTCGACGCGAAGAGCCTCCCCGGGCGCGGGGGTGGCATCCTCGGACCGAGCAACCTCTGCCCAGGGCTTGACAGTGCCCTCGAGGAGTTGAGGCGGCCTCGGCTCCTCGAGGACCCAGGGCGCTTCCTCGCGAGGCTGCTGCTCGACCTGCAGCTCCGCCTGAGTGTCGAAGAAGGTGACGAAGTCCTGCACCACCTCGTTCGTCGGGCCCAGGAGCTGCGAGGACGGATGAGGCGACGAGCTTGGCCCGACCTTGAGGGCATTGGTCGGCGCGAGGGACGGCACGCTCCGCCCCCCAGATCGACTGCGACACGAAAAAAAAAGCTCGATCAAAGACAAAAGCGAAGTATCAACGACAAGCGAGCAACGAACGAAACTTACCGCACGATGGGGAGCTTCCGTTTCGGCCTCGAGGATGGAACGGGAGCCACCCCCGGAGCCTCGCCTCCCATGGAGGTGTCGACCTCCCCTTGAGGAGTCACCCTCGAGACCTCCCCGCCCCCCGTAGAGACGACGGACTCTTCTTGGGGAATCTCCACTTCCAGCCCACGGGCTGAGGCCTCCTCGACAGCGCTCGGCCGCTCGGGTGCCACGCCTCGACCCTGGGGTTCCTCGAGGGCAGCCGCCGCTACCCCCGATGGGCCCCCAGAAGCAGGCGCCACGGTCGACGGGGGAGCCTCGCCTAGACCTTGGGGCTCCTCGAGAACAACCGTCGCCGCCCCCGACGGACTCCCAACAGTGGGCTCCGCGGTCGACGGTGGAGTTCCGAGGTCGACGATCTCTCCGCCGCCGCCCCAGACGCTGCGGCCTGGGTGGCCCCACCAGGGGAAGCCCGCGACGAGATGGGAAGCTCGAGGGGAGATGGACTCCTCGGTTCGCCGTCTTCCTCCGATGCATCGGGATCAGGGGAAGATTCCGGCGTCGGGAGCGGCGGTAGCCCCTGCGCCTCCCGCTCGCGGTTCTCCGCCAAGTGCTTCTTCTTCTTCCGGTCTTTCCGCCACCGCCGCGCCTCCCTCCGATCCTTGCCTCTTTCGCCTTCTCAGCGAGGGCGCGGTTAACAGTCTTGTCCTCGGGGACAGGGGGCTTGGAGTACTGGCTGCGGGACACGCCCTGTGAAACACCATTCGCAAGGTCAAAAACACGAAAACAAAACCAAAAGCAAAAAACGAGGGACGAAAGTTACTTACGAAGCTCAGGTGGCCATCCTCGGGCCGCATTGGCACTGCCCACGGGTTGTCCGGTAGCTTGTCAACGGCGCGCCGCGCCCGTTGAATGGCGGTGGCGGCAGGCAATGGCTCCGCCGCCATCGCCGTGCCGGTGACGTTGGCGCCAGGGGTCATCTTGTACAGCGGGAGCCTCCTCTGCATGAGGGGAAGCACCCGCCGCCGGTGGAAATTGGCAATAACCGCACCGGCGGTGAGGCCGTGCCTCGCGAGACGCTGAAGCGCCTCGACCAACGGAGCCAGCTTGTCCTTCTGCTCCGGTGGTGACACCCCGAAGGACCAGTAGTCATGCTTCTTCATCAGCAGCTTGCCGGTGTAGGGCGGCAGGCGTCCTCCGTCGTTGCGGAGATAAAACCACCCCTTGTCCCAATCCTGGTTGTTGGAAACCATGGAACAAGGGATGTAGAGATCTTTGCGGCTCCTCCGGACTTGGAGCACAAGGCCACCAGCGCGAGCGGGGCGGCGGACCCCCTTGGAGACGCCCTCTGTGAAGAGCTCGCCGAAGAAGAGGTGGCGCCAAAGGTCCCAGTGGGCCTCGATGCCCAGGTAACCCTCGCAGACGGCGACGAACACCGCCGCCTGCGAGATCGCATTGGGCGAGAAATTGTGCAGCTCCACCTTGTAGTGGAAGCACAACGCTCGCATGAATCTTCCCACCGGAACGCCGAAGCCCCGCTCGTGGAAACGAACGAGGCTGACGACGTAGCCCACCGGCGGATCGGGCTCCGTAGCGGCCCCCGACATTGGGCGGCAGCACCCCAACCTCCACGAGACTCTCTAGGCAGGTCTTGGTGGCATTGGATGGCTTCCATGGCGCGGGGTCGACGAACTGGGCCATGGCGGTGAGGGAGAGCTTAGGCGAAGGAAGAAGATGAAGACAAAGGCTAAAGCAAAGGGCTGAAGGCAAAGGCTAAGGGAAGCGTACCCTTGGCATGGGCACTGCCGTGCTATTTATACTCCCCCCGCGGAGCCAGGCACGGCAGGACGCCGGCCTTGACACGACAGCCCCTTAAGCTGACAGCCAGGCCCGCCCCGGGAGACGTAACGGCGCGGGCCGCGTCAACCGCGCAATCGATTGATTGCGCCGTAATTTTCGAGGAGTCTGGCGCGGCAGACGTGCGGTCGTGTCGAACTGCGCCCGCACGCCTCGCCTGAAAAAACGCGCCCACTTCCCCCACGAAACCACGAAACATTCTTGGTCGTCATCATGACCCGCGCAGAACAAGGAAAGGCGCATTCAAGGCGCCCACCCTCGAAGGAAAAGCCTCGAAACTCGAAGGCTCGAGGAAGCCCCTCCGAGGGACAGAGGTCTCGAAAACGCTCGAGGCTTCCTCCTCGAAGTGAAGAAGCCATCGTGCTACTGATCAGGGGTTCGAACCTTGGACCTTCGAAGGGTTTCGACAAGGGCCCCAGATCAACCGAGTCAGGGATAATCGACGGTACCCTCGAAGCTCGAACGCTCGAGGGAACCAACCGATTATGTTCGAGGCCAGGCAAAGTGCCTAGATCGAGGGACCCCTCGAGGGGGAGCATCGAGCCCTCGACCTCTATCGAATGAGGTCGAGTCCCGTCTAGCATACTTTTGCGAAAAGCTTTCACGGGCGTGTCCTATGACCACGAGCCTACCCTCATCGAACGGGGCATGGACGTCCGCTCGAACAACCCGTTACCAGCTCAACCAGGCATCCGTGGCTCGATCCCATCGAGGGAAGCACGGGTCGCCTCCTCCTCAGCCCCCTCGAACAGGGAGCACCAGGCACGAAGAAAGCTCGCAATCTCCCCTACCTCAGGCGTAGTGGACGAACCCACACCTGAGGAAGCAGCGAATGCTCTTCGCATCAAGTTGAGACCTTGGGAGAGTGTCAACCACTCTCCCGAGGCCTCGGGGGCTACACCCGCGGGTGCGCTAGCGCGCCCCCACGGATTCCCAGAACTCACGAAGAGACAAAGGCCTCGAAAACCTCGGCTAGCACCAACCTCCGCAGAATTGAATCTCATTCCTGCGGAGGCTCGGGAGCTACTGTCGGGTACCTCCAAAAGGGGTACCCCAACTTGGGCCTAAAGCAACTCGGCGAGAAGGCCCACAACAACATTGGCCTGGCACCACGGCCCAGCAAGGCCCACCATCGCGACAATTCTCCCAACTCGAGGTGGGCGACCACCCTCGAGCGAGGATTTCCGTCTCGTTCGAGGCTCAGCGGCCTCGAGGGAGACTTCCACCCTCGAGCGGACGATCTCCGTCTCGTTCGAGGCTCGGCACGCTCGAGCCTATAGAACGAGCTCGAGTCAGCCACACCGGGAACAACACCCGAGACTCTGCGACCCGTCAATCCAAGCCATGATGACGCTCCTGTGCAGTCAAAAAGCAGGAGATCACTGCGCCACGCAACCACCTACGCCTCGGAGAAGACCCCGGTCAAATCCATTCGCAACAGTGGACTCTGAGCGCCATGCTGCACGGCCAGACCTAACCTTGCAGCAGCACTGTGCCAACCACTCTTTGACTTCGCCCACCTCGGGCACGCCACCATCCTCGAAGGCGATCCTCGAAAGAAGCTATGGAGGCTCGATCTGGACGCCGTACGCAAGACACCACCCTCGACGCCGTAAACCATCACGAGAAGGAAGGACATTACGTCAGCCACTGTCATGTCGTCAGCCGGAGTTGAAAGGCGCGATTCCCGCTCGCACAGTGCGCAGTATGGACGAACAGTGCACTTAGCCACGAACACATGTACTTCCACCCCCCCTCTTGGTCTATAAAAGGGGGAGGGCAGCCCATGCAAAGGGCAACGGGAAACAAGGAAAGAACGAACACAACCACAACCAGTTCATACACATGCACGCACCACATAGCCTGGGACTTAGGAGTCCATCTCCTTCTCTCACCTTGCTTGTAAACCCCTACTACGAGCAACACGTAAACCGGTGCATCGCACCACTGCTGGACGTACGGCCCTGTGGCCGGAACCAGGATAAATCCCCGTCTCTCACTCTCGCCATCAGGGAAACGAGTGGTTAGCACCGCAATCACTTGTTGGTGCCAGTGCGACCAAATCATGCACCGACAATATCTTTTCAAATCCCGTAGTTTTTTTTTAGAACATCAAATCCCGTAGGTATAGTTCATGACACAACCGAATATATTTTACTTGGACTGAAAGAAGGGGCCCACATCCCAGCTGCACAAGCCCAGCACGCACGAGGGGAATGCTAGTTGGGCCTGGCCCAGTCGCGGCCTGGAATATTCCACGAAGCGGCTTTGACGGAACGGTACGCCGACGCCACCGCTCCTAAACCCCATCCACGGCGCGCATGGCAGCGGCGGCGGCGGTGGCGCTCCGCTGCTGCTTCCCCGGCTCAGCTATCGGTAGTGGCTTCGTCAGCCCCTACTCGAGGCGGGGCCGATGCGCAGCGGCCGTGGCAGCTCCGACCGCTTCGCTGGGGCACCGTACCCGCGTCGACTTCCCCATCCTCCACCAGGTCACTCCGCCCTCCTATCTTCGTTTCATTCGTGTCGAAACTGACCGGACGTTTATTATTATATAGTAATTGCACATCGTTTCTGAGCTTCTAATTGTTTAATACAAGTCGTTAGTTTTTTTTTCCTGGGTGAAAATGCAACCTTGTTTACTGCTTTCCTATGAATTTAACAGTTTGCATTTATAGCTACTACTGGTATGTCGTGATTTTTCTGTTTCTGTTTCTGTTTCCTTTTCTTGAATCGGTGGCATAGCTAATAAATTACAATTGGAGTCCCACTAGTTATTAAGGACCATTGCTGAGATAAATTCAGGTTCTTTTCGGATGAACATCAAAACCTCTTGTTATTGTTAGTTGCTGTGCCTGCTTTGAATGGTGAAATTGAATTTCTCATGTTATTTAAGTTTTGACATCAAACTATGTTTTGTCATAACTTGGTACAGGTTAAGGTTAGGACACATGAACTTTGCTTATCTAGTCGTAAGGATGAACTGATTTTTTATTTATGCCTTGTACCTCGCAGACCTTCACCATTCTTTATTTGGCTTCATTGCTGCTTATCTGATTCTGATTGTCTGGCAACTAAATTAGCTCAATCCTTTTTGTTGTTTACTAAGATCTTGATGAATGCATTTGCTATCTTGATTGTGATACTGTCAATTGGCTACTACCGAAAGCCATTCCATTTGCTTCTAAAGATGTGGGTGTCTGTACCACATTGCTTATCTGCTGCGTTTGTCATGTAACGTTAGTCTGTGGTTTTCCACAGATTCTATTTCTAACCTGGTTACATTTTCCTTAATCTGATACATGTTATTCTTTGAAGCACAAGTGAGGCCCTTTTTAATTGCTCATCTTCTTTGACAGTTATTTCTGTCACTGTGTCTGGGCAATTGCACCAATGATTTTCAGTTGCACTGTTGGATCCTGTCATTTTATATTACAAATCAGCCTTACTTGATTGTGCCAACTTAGTCCTTTTTGTGAATCATCGGTATCTTAGAAGGTTTTCGAAACAAATATGTTTTGGCCCCCGTTTGGAAGTAGACATTGAGAGCCTGGATTTGGCTTTGGAATTTGCATCCCTCAAATGCAGCTGTTTGGAAGTCCTTGGTATTGGAAAGCAGAATTGGCAGGAAAATGCCATCGGTACTCAGCCACCACTACTTCACCACCACCAACGGGCTGTGAGAGGGAGTGGGCCGGCTGCTGGGCCAGACTACATTTCCATGTTTATACATCCAAACATGAATTAGAATTGGTTATTTTCTGATTCCAGCCGTCAAGTACTTGCACATCCAAACATTGGCATTGGTATTTGAGGCCATTTCCAATTCCCCTCAACATTGGTATTCTAGGCCAATTCAATGCCATACCCTCCAATATCTACGTCCAAACGAAACCTTGGTGTTTTGACAGTGCTTCCCCCTACATCCAGGAAGTCCAGCAGAATTTTAAAGAGGAGGCTCATCTCTGGTGCCTTGCTAGTGCTATAGGGCTATTTATAGGATAGATCTTGGATACTAAGATGGGCTTGGTTTTTTGTTTGGCTGTTTTTTTATTTTTTATTTTTATCTGGTGATCATGTTCAGGGTTTCTTGTAACTTTCTCAGACCTCATTTGTTGAGGCGAGGCAATTGATTTTGCAATGGACTTCTCTCTAATTATAACAAAGATATGCAGATGTCCTGCATGTTTTAGAAAAAAAAAGTATCATAGCAGGTTTTGGTATTTATCCATCCAAGCTAAGAAATTACTCATGGAGTGCCGCTAGTTATTGATGGATGTTTCGGAGTTAGATTCAGATCCTATTTGCAGAAACAGTTTCATTAAACTCTTGTCGATTGTTATTTCTGCTTAGAAAAAAAATAATTTCTCATGTCTATTGAGGTTTGACAACAAGTAATGCTTTGGCACAATTTGGTTTAGGTTCAGGTTAGGGCATGCAAATTATATTCATTTGGTAGTGAATATGGTATTTATTTTGCTTTACAAATTTGTGTCCTTTCACAGTTTCTATTTGGTTTTGCTGCAGCTTCTATGATCATCAATACCCCATGGACAGGCAGTCAGGCAGATACTGCTGTGTTTGTTGTTATCGAGCTAAATCAGATTAGCTCCATCATTGTCCTTCATTGTGTGCTAAGAGCTTAATGAGTGCACTTTTTCTACAGCCTAAAACCACCATTTGCTTATAAAAAATATCACATTGCTTGGCTGGTAATGTATCAATGCTGCTGTGTGGATTTTGATCTGACTTGTCCCATTTTGAAGCCTATCAACTTTTATCTTAATTTGATTATAATTTTTAGTCTGCGAAGCACAAGTGAGATCCATGTTTAATAGCTTCTTATCCTTTGAGTTATTTCTGTCAATGCCTCTGAGGAATTGTAACAGTGATTTTCTGTTGCATTGTTTTATCCTGTGTTTTATGTTGGAAATCGTAGCCTTACAATCTGTTTAGTACTAGCATCTTCTAGTTTGTAGACCATGGCCTCATCTATTATCATTGAAACTTGCAGGAATTTGATGGTGCCAAATTAGTTTACTTCGATAATGGTGCAACATCACAGAAACCTATAGGTGTAATGGAAACACTAGATGAGTACTACCGAACGTACAACTCAAATGTTCATCGCGGTATTCATGCACTCAGGTAATAAATACGTCTGTATGTTATTTCTTGATTATATGTATCAAAACTATGAAGTCCATGTTAATACTATCTTAGAGTGTGCATTCACCATTACCAAGTTTGTATGCTGTCCAGGACTTGTTCTGTTGTTTTTGTTTCATTCTGCTAACCTCTTCCATGTTTATTCTTCATGTACAAAATGTAGATTTTATTGGTAACAATTTTGTAAAAAATTGATGATATTAACTTTTCAGTAATATGCGAAAAATAATCCAACGTGTGCACTGTCAATAGGAGGATATATCTTAATTATGTTGGTTCATACTTTTTTTGACCGGAACAGCAGGGGAAGCCCCCACTGACTTTTTCTTATATATAAAAAAGAGGATATGTACAAATTACAAGGCCATAGGCCCAAAAAAGATCCTAACTGGGCAGGAGATTAAAGATGTATGTTGGTTCATACTTCGTAGTATCATTTGGTTAATGTTCTCACATTCATCTTGTGTTTTAAGTTTTTGGTGTTTTTCCTTACCCTCTATGTTTACACAATACCTTTTTTGACACCCTTTGCTTCAATGGCATCAGCGCGAAAGCTACTGATGCATATGAAGGTGCAAGAAGAAAAGTTGCAAATTTTGTCAATGCAGCAGATAGCCGAGAGATAGTTTTCACACGTAATGCTACAGAAGCTATCAATTTGGTAGCCTATTCATGGGGCCTATCTAACATTAAACAAGGAGATGAGGTTAGTCCACTATTTCCCGATGCATTATCTTTACAGTTTATTGGTCCTTCTTATGTTCCTAACTGATAGTGCTGTCAACGCTTATGATTATGTGATTGAAAATAGTGTTATCACAGTTTTGTCTTTCAGGAGTATCTTGGTAAAAAAATATAGTTGTTTCCTCATTGACTCATTCCTCTGTAGTCCTTTTTTTAAAGTAAAGTGTCAGTCTAATTAATGCCAGGGAATAATGCTAGTTTGTTGAATCCAAATTTTGTCAGCAGTATATCTGATTTGTATTCTTTGAAAATATGCTGTCTTTTGCACTTGATAAAAAACTTTCGACTATTTTGTTTGTCAGATTCTTCTTACAGTTGCGGAGCATCATAGTGCTATTGTTCCATGGCAATTTGTTTCCCAGAAGACCGGTGCCACTTTAAAGTATGTTGGGTTGACTAAAGAAGAGGTTCCGGACATTGAGCAGTTAAAAGGGCTTCTGTCAAACAAGACAAAGATGGTTGTGATCCATCATGTCTCAAATGTACTTGGTTAGTTGAAGTTTTATTTGAAAGGGACTCAAAGGCCATGTCGATATACTGGCAGTAATGCCTTTGCAGAAGTTATCAACAGATTGTAGTGATGACAGAATTGTGATTCAGATTGCTGCATTAGACCTTTATATGATAGTTTATATTTTTTTAATAACCAATCAAGATGAAATAACATTCTGAAGATGATTATGTTGTAAGCTAAGCTTCTGGCATGTTTCATGCTATTCCTATCAAATTATCTTCATGGCACATTTACTGAGTTGGATTATTCTTATATCACTTTTCGTGACTTACAGGTTCAATGCTTCCTATTGAGGAGATTGTAACATGGTCAAAACGAGTTGGAGCTAAGGTTCTTGTAGATGCTTGTCAAAGTGTTCCCCATATGCCAGTTGATGTTCAGAAACTTGGTGCAGACTTTCTTGTAGCATCCTCACATAAGGTTTTATTATTAACTATCTGAAACTAATTAAATTTCTAGTCATGTTGGGCTAGCACAATAATTGACCTTAGCAAATAATGGGCTGAACTTCTCAGATGTGTGGCCCTACAGGCGTTGGATTTATGCACAGCACATTTGAGATGTTGTCAACTATGGAGCCTTTCTTAGGTAAGATACTGCAAGGTCTAAGAAGTTTGTTCAGTATATGTGTTGAAGTATAAGTTAATTGCCCATCTTTCCCTATCAGCTTAAGCTTTTGGGTTGAATTGGTTGGAGCATGCAACTCAATATGGTATCAGGGCCAGAGGTTCCAAGATCAAATCCTGGCGGGCGCAATTAAATAAAATAATTGCAGCCAACTCCTAAATTCCATGTTTGAGGCCTAAGAGAGCCTACACGTGAGGGGGAGTGTTGATGAAGTATAAGTTAATTGCTCACCTTTCCCTATCAGCTTAAGCTTTTGGGTTGAATTGGTTGGAGCATGCAACTCAATAATATGCCATATAAATTGAGTAGTTAAGATTTACTGCGGCAAGATACAGCTGTGCTAATACTCATTTTTTATTTGCACCTCATCTCACTGCAGGTGGTGGTGAAATGATTGCAGATGTGTTCAATGATAAGTCCACATATGCTGAGCCTCCATCTCGGTGAGGAATTGCTTGATTTTTTTGAATTTCCATTGGTTACTATCATGGTTCTGGAGAAAATCAACACAGGCTATAGAATATCTGATAAAGTGCAAACTGAGCGATAGCTCCATGGTGGAGGCAGGTCGTTGTGTGCCCACCAACCAGGGTTCGAACCCTGGTTCTTGCACCTGAAGAAAAATTGCCTCACTGTGCTCGCTGGCTTGGGCTGCTGGCGCGCCTTTTGGCCCAGGTAACGGTGTTGTGCATACGCCGGCCTGGGTAGCGGTGGTTGCCGGCCCAAGTATAGTTTCGGCATGGGGCAGGTTTTGGGGGGTTTTCTTGACCGGGGTCCCTTCTTAAGTAAAATGCCGTGGGGGTGGTTCTTCCCCCACCGATGGAATTTTTTTAATATCTGATAAAGTGATGTAAAGTTACTATGCTACACGGCATAATACAGTCACGTACAATGATGGCCGTTGCATAATTTGCTTGGAATGGGCTTAAAACAGACATGGTCAACTCACAAACACTAAGTATCAAATATCTTAGAAGTTTCCTTACCGAACGTTAGTTCTTGTCCAGCTAATGTTCTTCTGTTATTGAACTTGAACATTTTGATATGTCACACCTTGAAATATTACAGGACTGTAACATTCAATTATTTATCAAACATGTCATTATTGTAATTTTCTTGTTATATATCTCCTTATTTTCTTATCCATTTGTTGTTGCATCTCTTGCTGTGTGGTCTGGTCCGTAAAGATTTGAGGCTGGAACTCCGGCAATTGGAGAAGCTATAGGATTTGGGGCACCAATTGACTACTTATCATGCATTGGCATGGATCAGATCCATGAATATGAGGTGAATACTCGATGTGTATCTTTGTGTCATATCCTTTTCTGAAATATTTGTTTTACAGAGGCTTATTGCACTTTGGAAAGAGATGGGAAGCCACTCTTGTGATAGCATGCTCACTTCTACTATTTTTTTGCTGTACAGAAAGAGTTGGCAACATATCTCTATGAAAGCCTTCTTTCTGTTCCAAATGTCCGGATATACGGACCAGCACCATCCCAAACAGATCACCGTGCTCCTTTATGCTCTTTCAATGTTGATAACGTTCATGCTACAGATATTGCAGAAATTCTTGATCTCCAGGTATGCTGAAGAATCAACCATTTTGGTTTATGCTTAAACATAATTTTATTTTTTTAATTATCAGTTATTCAGATTGTTTATATAGAACTTTTATGACAACTCCATAACTCTGCCCCATCTTGTAATGTTGAACTCATATTTCTAAACTCTGTTCTTGCTCTACTTCATTGCCTAGATTTACTGTAATTTGAGGGATAGCTTTCTAGGCATTCTAATATATTTACAAGCAGAAGCTATAACTTGCAGAATCCATCAGTAGCTTCTTCAATGCGATACACTTTTTTTCCCTGGTTGTTCTTTGTGACTGTATTATCTAGTTGGCTTGCACTGAGATAACTGCAACAAGTTCCATATGTTTGGCTTGGCATTTTTTTATATGCTATTTTTTTACGTCCAGTGAAATGCATCCTCATGAGCACTTTAATTAGTATTGTTTCTGACCCCTTTCTCAGCATAGCGTAGCAATTCGATCAGGGCATCATTGTGCACAGATTTTGCATAGGAACCTTGGTATCAATGCAAGTGCTCGTGCAAGTCTTCACTTTTACAATACAAAAGAGGAGGTGGACGTTTTC
>JACEFO010001446.1:0-58954 GCA_015342445.1 Digitaria exilis
GAGGCGAGGCGGCCCGTCGACGGCGACGGTGATGGCTCGGGAAGGAGTCGGACAAGCACAAGGCGACAAGCGCCACCCGGACCGGCCCGGCCAGCTCGGCGCGGCCTGCCGCTCGCCGGCCACGTGGCGGCCGGCTCCCGGCCGGAGCAGGGGCGCGCCAGGGCCACTGTTGGCGCCCGTGGAGCTCCTTTGCCCCTTTTGATTTTCTCCAAAATTTGAACTGAACATGAAAAAGTGTGAAAATAAAAGTTGGAGTTTGAGGGTGGGACACAACTTTCCTTTTGGGGTGAACTTGAAATTTCAAAATTTTCGAGCTCAAACAACCCAAATTCAAAAAGGTGCCCAGAACTGTATTTCGAGTTTTTGAGGGGCTAAACTGCAAAATTTTCAAAAGTTTCCAAACAGTAACTAGGCCTTATTTGTGATGACAAACAACTTTTATTTTGGAGATTTTCAAGTTTACTACAAAATTTTTGAGATTTCAGTAGGGTGTCGAACAACCTTCGTTTTTAAATTTCAATTTGAATTTTGCTGAATTTTTTTCTTTTTTTTTGAATCCACCACCACTTTTTTCCCTCTTTACTCTGTTTCAAAGGTGCTTACTCATTTTGACATCAGAGATGTCACATCGATGCCAAACATCCTCATGCATCATATATAATCTTACATGGTATCACGAATCTAGGTTCTACCCTAGGTCTTCGGCTTTCCGCTGCCTTGCGCCAGCCCCTGGAGATCGGTCTCCGCCCGAGGGCAGTGCCCTTGTAGGATACACGGCCAATCCTTGATCGATCTGCGTGGCCCGTCGTGGTCTAACAGCACAGAGAGCGTCCTACATACTATTGGGATTCGATCTCGTCCTCTAGCTCGTCACCCCCTCCCCATTGTCTCCTACCAATGCGCGAGCATTGCCCCTCTCTCCTGCTTCGTCGGCACCGACCCTTGTGGCTGCAGTGGACAAACGAGGCCCTCAGGCTGCTGATGTTGTTGACAGTCTCACTGGGGTTGGGCCAAGCTGTTGCGCGCCAGTGTCATCAGCACCCTCCGTGAAGATCTCATCACCGGATGCCTAGACCGGGTGCCACCATACCCGCCCCTCTGCTGCGCCGTCTAGCCGTGCTAGTCCTTCCTAGCCGTGTTGCAGCGTCAGTGGGGGGCTCCACCCGCGACCTCTACTACTTTGTTTTTTTCTTATCAGAGAGATCGGATTGTGTTGTGCTACTGTTCGTCGCAGCATCGTCTCAACAACACCCTTATAGACGCTGCTGGTCGGCGACTTCAATCCCACACACATTAATTGTTGCGACCACTCGTCGTCTCACCCTCTTGGCGGCGTCGTGTCAACAACTAAGCGCCACCGCGCACACTCGAGACCATCCCTCAGTGCCACCAGTCAGCAAACTAAGCGCCACCTTCTACCACTCGGTGCAACCTCGGCCACTCGGCGCCACCCATGCCGCTGGTCCTCGTCACGCTGGCTCTCGATCTGCGTTGCGCTCAAATGCCACAAACTTGCGGGGCGCACCAACACCTATGTTGCCGAAGGAAGTCTCATTGCGCTCTTTAGTCCGCACCGTCTACCATCGCCATTCACCGCTCATTCATCCTATTGCACTCGTCAGCAAGAAGATGCTGACTTTGTGCACTTGTATGCCTTTGTTGACGCTCCAGAGTTCAGACCAACGACCTCCGTGGCGTTGACCACGTCCTATCATGGCTACTTTGGCACTAAGGGGCTATCATCTGCATGAGCTACTCCAGTACAGCGTCTGACTGCCGAGGGATAATCTCCATCTGCTCGCCAGTCTATTCACTACCGCTACGACTGCCCGGGGGGGATTATTAGAGTATATTAGGCAACTCCGGATATGGTTAGTTTAGGATTGACTTTAACATTTCGGCCGGGAATAACCTTCCTTATCACTAGGGAGGAGATGCAACTTGCCGTCTAAACCATGTGGCTCAATTGCCCATCCCATGCATTATACACAATCTTTCAATATGCCCAGGTGAACAGGGTGATGGTGTTTCCAAGCTTTCTGTGCAACTGGCTTGTCAGTGGTCCACACTAAAACGTTTGAGATAACAATTAATGTAATATATTGGTAGCATGCATGACTGCAGATTTAGGTAGACAACAGTGTAAGAAACGTGTTTGCTTCTTCATGATTTGACGTGCTTTGCATATTGCGCTATTTGAATTTCTTTTGTTTGATTTTACTTGTTTAATATCGTTTGTGTTCATGTATTAATGTTACTTGCCAATTAGTTTATATGTTCAGTGTGGATGAAATATCTCTTGTATCTTGTCAAAGCCAGTTATCTCAGATGCAATGTTCTTACGAATTTATTCTGGTTACTACGGGCTCACATGGTTGAAGCAAGTTACCGTGTAAAGGAGTGCACACAAAGCGACTTCGACGCAAGCTTAGAAGACGACCCCACTAATGAAGAAATAGCAATGGACACTGGGATGCCAATCAAACGAGTACGCAGCAGCAGTAAACCTACCAAAGTACAGTGTCTCCCTTGATAGTAAAATTGGTTCCACAGACATGACTTATCAGGTAATGGCCATTCCATGCTTGAATGAGTTTTGTGTTTCCTACCGTACAACTCAAGTAATAGTGCAATCTCTGTTTTCAGGAAGTCACAGCTGATCCTAGTGCCGAGACAGCTGAAGAGATGCTGAACAGATTGTCCATGAAAAAGGATGTGCACCAGGCACTGGACACTCTGACTGCGCGCGAGAAGCAAGTTGTTGTGCTGAGATTTGGCCTCAAGGATGGTCGGATAAGAAACCCTGCAAGAGATTGGCAACATCATGGTGTGAGCAGGGAGAGGATTTCGGCAAATTGAGTCCGGTGCATTTCGGAAACTAAGGAGCAAGAAAAGGGTTAAGCTCTGAAGGATTATCTAGTGCCAGTAGCGCAATTGGTGAACCATTTGTCTATGCTGAATTCCTCATTTTTGTTTTTTGTTTCAAGGATTCTTCATTTGTACATTTTACACGGGTATTCATGTACAACACATTATCAGAACATTTGTTTTACTATAGAAGTAGTTTAGTGCTTCGAAGTGAAGGAATCCACAATTGCTGATCTCCCCATTATTACTGAAATTCAAATGTCAAATACGTGCTGGTACAAAATTCAAAGTGAGACATGCTTGTTCTTCCTGCTGTCGCCGCCAGTGGCGGAGCTTGCTAGATTTCGGCGCCTAGTGCCCCTTATCTATATGCTTTGAATACCCAAATTGAGGCAGGTAGATGTCTACACCTAGAAGCCACCCTAAATTGATGTTGCTCACATAATAATTGGTGTGACTACTTCAGTATCAGCCTATTGCGCTAGTACCGCTGAAATAGAAGGATTATGGTACTAATTCTTCTATTGTTGCTTCAGAAAATATTGGCAGGGACTGAGAACCTGCAGTTGGTAAGTTGTTAATGTTAAGGCCCATATATCATCTAGGCCCATGTTGGCCCATACACTGGCTATATATATATGTCCATCTGGACTAATGGAGGATTATCACTTGACACATCACACCAAAGATAACATGGAATCAAAGCAAGGCTTAGGGTTAGGATTAGACTAATCTAATCCCCCACCCTAGATCCATTTTTTAACCGTTGTCGCGGCCCCGTTACGGCCGCCGACAGTGCGGCGCCGTTTTCCAGTCCCTCGTTGGGGCTTGGCACCGCCGGCTCCGTTTTTGCTTCGTTTTCGTGCAGTAGGTAACCGAATGCTCCGAAATACTCCCAAACCAACGCTCCAAATCACTCCCTAACATCGTTTTTGTGTCCAATGGAGGCTATTGGGTATGTTCGGTGCGAAAAAAATTCAACAGAAGTTCGTTGCGCGAAACAGTGCATCCGGGTGCCGAAACACTTGTTTTGCATCGATTTTCGTGGAGTATGTAACGGAATGCTCCGAAACACTCCCAATCATCATTTAGGACCTGACGGAATAGATTGGAAGTGTCCGTAGCGAAAAAAACCATTTCGAAGTTCGTTGTTACGAGGCAGTGCATCCGGGCACCGAAATCGACCCGTTTCGCGCCGTTTTGCATGCAAAAGTACCGAAACGCTCCAAATCACTCCCTAACATTGTTTTGTGTCCAATGGAGGCTTTTTGTATGTTCGTGCGAAAAAATTCAACAGAAGTTCGGATGTGCGAAACAGTGCACTCGGGTGCTGAAACACCCGTTTTGCTTCGATTTTCGTGCAGTAGTAACCGAATGCTCCGAAACACTCCCAATCATCATTTAGGACCTGACGGAATAGATTGGAAGTGTCCGTAGCGAAAAAAACCATTTTGAAGTTCCTTGTTACGAGGCAGTGCATCCGGGCACCGAAATGGACCCGGTTCGCGCCGTTTTGCATGCAAAAGGTACCAAAACGCTCCAAATCACTCCCTAACATTGTTTTGTGTCCAATGGAGGCTTTTTGTATGTTCGTGCGGAAAAATTCAACAGAAGTTCGGTGTGCGAAACAGTGCACTCGGGTGCCGAAACACCCATTTTGCTTCGTTTTTCGTGCAGTAGGTAACCGAATGCTCCGAAACACTCCCAAACATCATTTAGGGCCTGACGGAGTAGATTGAAAGTGTCCGTAGCGAAAAACTCATGTTAAAGTTTGTTGTTACGTGGTACTGCATCCGGGCACCAAAACGGACCCGTTTCGCTCCGTTTTGCATCCAGAAGGTACCAAAACGCTCTAAATCACTCCCTAACATCGTTTTTAGGTCCAATGTAGGCTATTGGATATGTTCGTGGGAAAAAAGTCAACAGAAGTTAGGTACGCGAAACAGTGCACTCGGGTACAGAAACACCCGTTATGCTTCGTTTTCGTGCAGTAGGTAACCGAATGCTCCGAAGCACTCCCAAACAACATTTAGGGCCTAACGTAGTATATTGCAAGTGTCCATAGCAAAAAACTCATTTTGAAGTTCGTTGTTACGAGGCAGTGCATCCGGGCACCAAAACGGACCCGTTTCACTCCGTTTTGCATGCAGAAGGTACAGAAACGCTCAAATCACTCCCTAACATCGTTTTGTGTCCAATGGAGGCTATTGGGTATGTTGGGTGCGAAAAAATTTCAACAGAAGTTCGTTGCGAGAAACAGTGCATCCCGGTGCCGAAACACTTGTTGTGATGAGGACATCCCCACCAACGATACAACCACGTCAGTGACGCCTCCGCTTACTATCGCTGGTCCAATTACTCGTGCTCGTGCCCGACAACTTAAACATCAAGTGAGTTCCCTTCTTTGTTCAGATAAATCATATTTAGATTTTGGAGACACGTGCACTCTTCTTTTGATTACGAATCATGGAGAAGAGCAAACGGAAAAGGGAATCGCGCATGCTGGATTTGGGCTGCAGCAGAATACCAACTTGTGACGCACGCCACGGATGCATACGAAGTCGGATTCGGACGTTCAAGTACTTGATGGAACGGGCTTGGAGTCTAGTTTCACATGGATTCGGAATCATGACGATATCTGTTCTGAGGCGTCCGAAATCGTCAAATATTTGACCGCATGTCAATCTGCCCAGGGTGCGGCGCCACCTCATTTGGCCCAATGGGCCGTGTATCAAGTGGGGCCCATTAGGGGTCGCGTCCTAGGGTTGGAGCACGACCCCAGCTCCCTGTGGTTGACCTCCCCCCTGTCATATACCTCTTAGCCGCTGCCAAGAACACTCGGGTTTTGTTTAGATCAAGTTTAGCCTTCGCTACTTGCCTGCAAGCGCGTGTGCTGATCCAGCCACCCGTCTTGTTGTATTCGGAACCCCATCTTCAGATTGATATCGTGATTGTGCTTGAAACTCTTCATTCAGATCTCGTAATTGAGTACTTGTATACTTTTTCTTGCTAGTTCTTCGATTGCTTGCAGAAACGGGTGCCCTAGTGGCCGGGTGACGTGCTCCACAAGATCGCGACAGCCATTGGAGGCGGTGTATCGGTTGCTAAGGCGCAGCCCCGGAAGGCTGTAGTCGGGCCGTGAACGTCGCCACCATTATCCAATCGAGTTATCTTCACCTCTCATCGAAAGATCGGGCGTCAAACCCTAGCGGGTTCGCATCAGTTGGTAATCAGAGCAAGGTTCTTCGGTGAGAGATTTCCACTTCCTCACTGTTTTTTAATTTCCCATAATCCAGAAAAAGCCAAAAAAAAATAGTACAATTTTTTTCCCCGCACCGCTCCCTATAGACTCTTTTTGGCCTTACTAGTACTGCGTAGTTAGGGCTTATTGAGGTATCATTGCATCGGTGTGTCGTGTTGCTGGTCTTAGTTGTAGTCCTTTAGAGTTTTGAGTTCTTGTCACGTTTGGTCACAACCACGCGCCGCCATTTTCCATCTCTTGGTGGCCGAATCTAAGTAGGGATTATGCATATTGAATCCAGTAACACACGCCAATACTGAGTTCCACCTTGCGTTCCATCCTAATTGGATTTGGTGGAAGGTTCTGATTTGTTTCGTCTTGCTGCACGGCGTTACCATATTCTGTTGCGGTTGTGTGGGTTATTCCGGTTCGCCATAACAGCACCCTTTCCAATCAGTTTGTGCCATATTGTTGTTTCACACACATATATCAGTAGCTCTTTCTTGTCATACCTTATATTGTGTTTGGCCTTACTGTTGAGAGAGAAAGAGAGAGACCCTTTCCAGAAAAGTGTGTGTGGTGACTTGTTCTTTCGTGTTGTCTTTGTTCATATACTCAGTTTGTGAGGTGTTGCAAAAAAAAAAGAAAAAAATAAAATAAAAAATCAGAAAAAAAGAAGCATAAGAGGGCTGTTTCTTTGTGTTGGGCTGATCCAGTGTATCCTTTCTGTTCTGGTGGTGCTTTGTGACTTCCTTTGTGTCCAGGCTCGCGTCTCTAGCACGGTCTCGCCTAGGACCAGCACAGTACCGCCGTTGAACGTTGATTCAGCTTGCTTTTGTGACTAACGTGGTACTAGTTGTTTTCCTTGCTTCAGCCCACCTATAGCTCCACATATCGACTACAGTGTTACAGGGTCTGTTGTTGCGGCACCGATACACTCCTTTCCAAGGTTGTAGACTTGTTGGTTGCCGTCCCCTCCTGTTCCGCAGCACGGTAAGAACTGGTAAGGGCTTGATACAGGTTGAGAGTGTGTGCCTTGTAGTAGCTACATCCCAGTAGTTGTAGGGCTTTTATTCCTTCACCTGTTTTCTTGTTCTTGTTGTTTTCTTAATCATGACAGGAACAGATGATGATGGGGATTCGGGGAGCTTGCAACAATCACCTCGCACCAAGAATTTCATCAACCATTTCAAGAAACAGGTATTGCTGTACACAGAAGGTGTTGATAAAGATTTGCAGGTGACCAATGACAAGCTTGGGCACTTGGAGAATGCCCAAATCCCCACCAACACCAAGCTTGCGGGGTTGGAGACGACGGTCGCTCATGTTGACAAGAGCCTTGCTGCTATTTTGCGGCGTTTCGATGAGCTGCATGGTATGACCCCCAATGTACATGATGGTAACAGTAAAAAGATGATGGGCGCGATAAGGGCAGCAAGCAAGACGATGGCCGCGTCAAGGATTGGGAGGATTCTTTTGCTGATACCGAACAGGAAGAACAAGACACTACCGCACGCCGACGACTACGCACAAATCGCCGAGGTATGGGTGGTGGCCAACGCCGTGAGGTACATGCCACTGATGATGCTTTCAGCAAAGTTAAATTTAAGATTCCTCCTTTTGCTGGTACATATGATCCTGATACATACATTACTTGGGAGATTGCTGTTGATCAAAAGTTTACATGCCATGAGTTTCCTAAGCATACTAGTGAGTTCACTGATTTTGCTTCTGTTTGGTGGCTAGAATACAGTAAGAAACATCCTAATAACATGCCACAAACTTGGGATGCGTTGAAACGGGTCATGCGGGCTAGATTTGTTCCTTCTTACTATTCACGTGATCTGTTAAATAAGTTGCAGCTTTTGAGACAGGGTAGTAAGAGTGTAGAGGAATATTATCAGGAATTGCAAATGGGCATGCTACGTTGTCAAATAGAGGAGGATGAGGAGCCTGCTATGGCTAGGTTTTATGGCGGGTTGAATAGAGAAATTCAGGACATCCTTTCTTACAAAGAATATAATAACATCACCCGTTTGTTTCATCTTTCTTGTAAAGCTGAACGGGAAGTGCAGGGACGACATCTCGCCATGAAGGCTAACATTTCTGCAGGACGATCTACATCATGGCAGCCACGCAATCCTCCATCAACACCGAGCCGTTCTGCACCTCCTCCACCTCCTCCTCTCAGCGACAGAACACGTGGACAATCCACAAATTCAGCAGCCAAGTCTGGAGCGAAGCCAGCTGCTAGTGCTTCCTCGGTAGCATCCACGGGAAGGACGCGAGATGTGCAATGTCATCGCTGCAAGGGCTATGGGCACGTGCAGCGTGAATGCTCCAGCAAGCGAGTTTTGGTGATCAAAGATGATAGTGGGTACTCTTCTGCTAGTGATTTTGATGACGATACACTTGCTTTGTTGGCTGCTAACAATGCAGGTAATGACGACCCACCGGAAGAGCAAATTGGGGCAGATGATGCGGACCATTATGAGAGCCTTATTGTGCAGCGTGTCCTTAGTGCACAAATGGAGAAGGCCGAGCATTATGAGAGCCTTATTGTGCAGCGTGTCCTTAGTGCACAAATGGAGAAGGCCGAGCAGAATCAGCGACATACATTGTTTCAAACAAAGTGTGTCATTAAGGAGCGATCTTGTCGTATGATCATTGATGGAGGCAGCTGCAACAACTTGGCTAGCAGCGAAATGGTGGAGAAACTTGACCTTACCACCAAACCACACCCACATCCATATTACATTCGATGGCTGAACAACACTGGTAAGGTAAAGGTAAATTGACTGGTGCGAATTAATTTTGCTATTGGGTCATATCATGATGTTGTTGAGTGCGATGTTGTGCCTATGGAAGCTTGTAATATTCTGCTTGGTAGGCCCTGGCAATTTGATACTGATTCTATGCATCATGGTAGATAAAATAAGTATTCTTTGTTGCACCATGATAAGAAAATTGTGTTGCTGCCCATGTCTCCTGAGGCTATTTTGCGTGATGATGTTGCTAAAGCTGCAAAAGCTCATATTGATGGCCGTAAACATGATAAAACTGTTGTTGCTGCTGCTAATAAAAATGAGATAAGATTGAAAGGACAATGCTTGCTTGCTACTAAATCTGATATTAATGAGTTGATTGCCTCGACTTCGGTTGCATCTGCTTTGGTGTGCAGGGATGAGTTACTTTCAGTTCACGATGTGCAACATTCTTTGCCCCTTGTTGTTGCTAACATTTTGCAGGAATATTCGGATGTTTTCCCAAGTGAGATTCCAGCGGGGCTGCCACCAATTCGCGGGATTGAGCACCAAATTGATCTAATTCCTGGTGCATCGTTGCCTAACTGCGCGCCGTATCGAACCAATCCAGAAGAAACAAAGGAGATTCAGCGCCAAGTGCAAGAGCTACTCGACAAAGGTTACGTACGTGAGTCCCTTAGTCCTTGCGTTGTTCCAGTTATTTTAGTGCCTAAGAAAGATGGAACATGGCGTATGTGTGTTGATTGTCGAGCTATCAATAATATCACCATTCGATATCGTCACCCTATTCCACGTTTAGATGATATGCTTGACGAGTTGAGTGGTGCTGTTGTGTTTTCCAAAATTAATCTGCGTAGTGGATACCACCAGATTCGTAAGAAATTGGGAGATGAATGGAAAACTGCTTTCAAAACTAAGTTCGGTTTGTATGAGTGGTTAGTCATGCCTTTTGGGTTAACTAACGCACCTAGCACTTTCATGAGATTAATGAACGAGGTTCTGCGTGCTTTCATTGGGAAATTCGTTGTCGTATATTTTGATGATATATTGATTTACAGCAAATCCATGCATGAACATCATGATCATTTACATGCTGTTTTTAATGGTTTACGGGATGCACGTTTGTTTGGTAACCTTGAGAAGTGCACCTTTTGCACAGATCGAGTGTCTTTTCTTGGTTATGTTGTGACTCCGCTAGGAATTGAAGTTGATCAAGCCAAGGTGGAAGCTATTCAGGGATGGCCTGTGCCAACGACACTCACCCAAGTGCGAAGCTTTCTAGGACTCGCATGGTTCTATCGCCGATTTGTGAAGGATTTCAGCACCATTGCAGCACCACTGAACGCGCTTACGAAGAAGGGGGTGCCTTTTTCATGGGGCACCACACAAGAGAATGCTTTTGTCATGTTGAAAGATAAGTTGACACATGCACCTCTCCTTCAACTTCCTGGTTTTAATAAGACTTTTGAGCTTGAATGTGATGCGAGTGGAATTGGTTTGGGTGGTGTTTTGTTGCAAGAAGGCAAACCTGTTGCATATTTTAGTTTAAAATTGAGCGGGCCTGTTCTGAATTATTCCACTTATGACAAAGAATTGTATGCTCTTGTTCGCACTTTGGAAACTTGGCAGCATTATTTGTGGCTCAAAGAGTTTGTTATTCATTCTGATCATGAATCTTTGAAGCATATTCGTAGTCAAGGAAAACTTAATCGTAGACATGCTAAGTGGGTTGAATTTATTGAATCTTTTCCTTATGTTATTAAGCACAAGAAAGGGAAAGAAAATGTGATTGCTGATGCCTTGTCTAGGAGATATACATTGCTGCATCAACTTGATTACAAGATATTTGGATTAGAAACGATTAAAGACCAATATGTTAATGATCCTGATTTTAAAGATGTGTTGATCCATTGTAAAGATGGAAAAGCATGGAACAAATTCATCGTTAGTGATGGGTTTGGGTTTAGAGCTAACAAGCTATGCATTCCAGCTAGCTCCGTTCGTTTGTTGTCATTGCAGGAAACGCATGGAGGTGGCTTGATGGGACACTTTGGAGTGAAAAAGACGGAGGACATACTTGCTGGTCATTTCTTTTGGCCAAAGATGAGAAGGGACGTGGAGAGGTTTGTTGCTCGATGCACTACATGTCAGAAGGCTAAGTCACGGTTAAATCCACACGGTTTGTACTTGCCTCTTCCTGTTGCAAATGCTCCTTGGGAGGATATTTCTATGGATTTTGTGTTGGGATTACCTCGGACTAGGAAGGGTCATGATAGTGTGTTTGTGGTTGTTGATAGATTTTCTAAACTGGCACACTTCATTCCATGTCACAAAACTGATGATGCGTCACATATTGCTGATTTATTCTTTAGAGAAGTTGTTCGTTTGCATGGTGTGCCCAATACCATTGTTTCTGATCGTGATGTTAAGTTCCTTAGTTACTTTTAGAAGACTATGTGGGCTAAATTGGGGACTAAGCTTTTATTTTCTACTACATGTTACCCCCAAACTGATGGTCAAACTGAAGTTGTGAATAGATCTTTGTGTACTATGTTGAGGGCTGTTTTAAAGAAAAACATTAAGATGTGGGAAGAATGTTTGCCTCATATTGAATTTGCTTATAACCGTTCGCTGCATTCAACTACAAAGATGTGCCCTTTTCAGATTGTATATGGTTTTGTGCCTCGTGCTCCTATTGACTTAATGCCTTTGCCATCTTCTGAGAAACTGAATTTTGATGCTACTACTCGTGCTGAATTGATGTTGAAACTGCATGAAACAACTAAAGAAAACATAGAGCGCATGAATGCTAAGTACAAGTTTGCTGGTGATAAAGGTAGAAAGGAATTGAAATTTGAACCTGGTGATTTAGTTTGGTTGCATTTGAGAAAAGAGAAATTTCATGAATTGCGTAAATCTAAGTTATTGCTCTATGTTTAAAGTGCTCGAAAGAATTAATGACAATGCATATGAACTAGATCTACCTGCAGATTTTGGGGTTAGTCCCACATTTAACATTACAGATTTGAGGCCATATTTGGGAGAAGATGATGAGCTTGAGTTGAGGACGACTCAAATGCAAGAAGGGGAGGATGATGAGGACATCCCCACCAACGATACAACCACGTCAGTGACGCCTCCGCTTACTATCGCTGGTCCAATTACTCGTGCTCGTGCCCGACAACTTAAACATCAAGTGAGTTCCTTTCTTTGTTCAGATAAATCATATTTAGATTGTGGAGACACGTGCACTCTTCTTTTGATTAGGAATTGTGGCGGACCACTCCGAAATTATTCCAAGTTAAGTACCCCGGGACCACTAACCGAGTAGTCAGGCACTTAATCCGGAATAAGCTGGAGCGCCGTCGGATTAAACCCGATAAACCACGTTCTTTTCTCGATCGAAACAACAGCACGCCCACACGAAGGTGAGTTCCAGAGATTACAACATTCCACAAATTAACATACACAAATAGGTATCACAAGTTATTACAACCAAGTTCAAATTTAATTCAGAGTACAAAGTCTTGCAGCGGAAATAAAAGTTTCATTGCAGCGGAAGAAAATAATCTAATGACGATACAAATAACTCCGTGCTGAAGCCTGCCACGAAGCTACTCCTCCCGATCCTCGGCAGAGGACGGAACCCATTTGATGTGCCAGCCAGGTGGAACCTGGGCAGGCCAAGACAAAGCATCGACATCCAACGGTGTACCTGTAAATCAATGCCACAAGCAAGGCTGAGTATACTAATACTCAGCAAGGCTTACCCGTCGGGTGAAATCTATATCACCGACATCTAGACAATGAGAGGCTTTTGGCTGGTGGGTTTGTTTGCCAAAAAGCAACCAAAGGTAGATCCTTGCTTTCAAGTTTTAGCATCATATTCTAGTACATTTAACCATTCTAGATTAGCATCCTCTCTAAGCATACAAGTGGTGCAATACAAATTAATTCATAGAACAAGTTTATAAATCTCAAAGTTTCACTTGTTACTCAATGTAGCCAGGCGGTCAAGCAGTCTCATTAACCGCGAGAAGCGGACAGTTCGAACCGAATTTTACTACCTGGCCAGGGGAAACCCAACACACACGGATACTCTGCTTGCTATAAAAGGTACAAGCATTTCCCAACCTTTCCCATCGATCCACAATTCGGAACCGGGTCCATTTCCTTAGGATAAAGGTTTACTGCTTCACTCACAGTCTCACGCATATATCCACAAGTGTACGGCAGGGGAAAACAAAGTTTCCAAGGAGAGATGGCTATCGGCCCTAGCTGCTTCAATCTGGTACCGGGCTTACCGATCCCCATACATCGGCATGCATGTGGTACGTTCAAAAACTTGACAGCTCTTTCCACACATTTCGACCTTAATCAATTATCATACACGGACGGGAGATCTAC
This sequence comes from Digitaria exilis, assembly GCA_015342445.1. Classification (NCBI taxonomy): domain Eukaryota; kingdom Viridiplantae; phylum Streptophyta; class Magnoliopsida; order Poales; family Poaceae; genus Digitaria; species Digitaria exilis. The sequence continues at coordinate 13,282 of JACEFO010001446.1, forward strand.
ATCTATCATCCCGCCCGTCAATCCTTATGATTCCAACATAAGTAAAGACAAGCAATTCCTATGTCTCGCGAGTGATAGGAAATCACTCGACTTGTAACGGACCTAAAGCAATGCCCTATCGATCCTTTCATACTAGTATTGCAAGTCATAGGTACTAGGAAATGTGCAGCTAAGGTATTCAATCAACTCCTTGAACGTAAATGCACAAACATAGAGAATTCAAAGTGCATAATTTGGTAAAGTTAGGTTATGCTCCGGGGCTTGCCTTCTTGCTCGGACTGGGGGTTAGCCTCCGGGTTGGTCGATCCTGCACCGGCACCTTCCTCCGGGACTTCTTCCTCGTCTGCGGGGATGAGGTGGTAGTCGCCGTCCGGGATAGCGCCTTCTACATGAGATGCATAACTTAGGGTGGCTGTTCTGGAATTTCAGATTCCACTTATTTTATTCTAACTAACTAACCAAAAGGTTTTATCTTTTTATATAAATCAATTTCCACCTGGATTACTTCTCATTTTTGTTTCTCCATTTCTGTTCATCATTTTTAGCTATAAACTTTATGGCAGCTACTGGAGTATAAGAGCTAAGCTCACTCCAAAATTTAGCTAATTCTGAGCTACACATAATTTATTAAAAATATAACAAGCTGCTGCCAGCAGAAATGAATTTAAATCATATAAAATCGAAAATTCATCTAATTCAGGAGATTTTCCTACCAAAGCTAAGCATAAGCATGAGGAGGGCTCTGGCCAAGTGGTGGCTCAAAATAACCCTTGGGTAGTCCTCAATAAATTCCTATCCAAAAACACATATTTATTTATTTGCTAGCCTAAACAGAGCAAAAATTTAGTTTTTCATTTTTAACAGGTGTGCTAACAAGTGTTTAGTCCTCTGGAGCAAAATGGTGATTTTTCACTGCACAGATTATTTTTAAAGATTTCTGCACTGCAAAAAGACAGAAAACACATTTTAATTTATAACTGGAGCTACAGTTCATATTTTTAGGTCCCCTTTGGACACAAGCTGTCCAAAGTCACTACACACAACATATCCAAAGCTCAACCCTAGCGGAGCTCTGGATTTGAAATGGTGCACTACTTTCCATTTTCATAGTTTGAATTTTAGCTCAAACACAGTTCATCAAAAGTATAAACATGTCTAATAGAGATTGTAGTTTAGGCTCTCACGAATCCAGAGAGTATTTTTGTGCATTTTTCTGATTTTTGTACGATTTTTAATGGATTTTACAAGATTCGGGAAAAACAAATCTAGTTTTAAGAATCTATTTTCGCAGGGAACCCTAGAACTTTCAAAATTTCGCGAACGAGTCCCTGAACTTTTGCGCAGAGACCCTAGAAAAACGAAGACGATGAACTCATGCCCTCGGCTCTCGCCGGAGTTGCGCCGGCCAAACGACGGCGAACTAGGCACGGGGAAGTGGGGAAAAGCTTCCTGGGCTCACCACGAGTCGTTTGGGGACGGTTTGGAGGCCGGGGGTGGTCGGAGTTGCGCCGGCGACGAGGTGGTGGCGGCGCGGCCGCCGCGGCTTCTACGCCGGTGAGCTCGGGGTCGTTCGCCGAGGTTCGAGGGGTCCTAGAGCACCAGTGGAGCTCGAGGAAGCCAATGGCGTGCTCGGTTGACCTCGGGGACGGCTCGGAGTAGGGTCTCGACGTGCGGGTGCTCCGGCGGCCGAAAATCGCGATTTGGGGGAAATCACGAATTCTCGCCGGAGAAGGGACAATAGCTTGGGGAAAACGGGGGGAAATGGAGCTGGAGTAGAGGGCTAGCTTCGTGCGGGACGAATTTGGGAATGGTGGAGTTGGAGGGTGAATTTCTCGGAGAAGCTCGGATCGGTTCGCGCGGCGCGAGGAAGAAGAAGACCGTGCGAGCGCGGGGAAGTGGAAATGGACAACTGAGCGAGTGAGAGGAGGGGTGTGAGTGCGCGGTGGAGTGATTGAGCACGCAAGGGAGGCACTGTGCGGCCTCGGGAGCGTGCGAGCGCGTGGGTGGCTGTCGCGGTCGCCATTGATGGCGCGGCGAGCTCGAACAGAGCGCACACGCGCGGTTGGGCGTCAAAGATCATCGCGTGATGAAGTGGAGATCCTCAGCAGAGGCTTTGGCGCGACGCGAACGGACTCTACCGCCTGCAGTGCGCTCGGCGGGGCGCGAGCGCGCGTGCGGCCACGGCGGCGCGCGACCGTATGATGGCGCTCCGCGGCGCGAGGTGAGGCGAGGCGACAGCGGCGAAGTGATGGCTCGTGAGTGGCCGGACAAGGGCTAGGCGACAAGCGCCAGCGTCCGCCGCGGCTTGGCCAGCTCCGCGCCGCCTGCGCCGCTCGCCGGCCACGTGGCGACCGAGCTCCGGCCAGCGCAGCGCGCGCCAGGGGCACTGTAGCATGCCCGTGGAGCTCCGATTTCAATTTCGAATTTTCTCCAAAAAAAAATTCGAACTGAACTTCGAAACGGGTAAAATTAAAAGTTGGGGTCTGAGGTGTGGGACACAACTTTCGAGCTTGGACCAGGCACTTCGACCAGGCGCTACGGCGCTTCGAGCTTGAACCGCAAGCTCGAGCTTGCCGAGCCTCGAATGGTCGGAAACGCCACTCGAGGGTGAGTGCCCCCCTCGAGCTTGGCTACGAAGCCTCGAGCGTGACGGAACGTCGCTCGAGGGTAAGTGCCCCCTCGAGCTTGGCTGCGGAGCCTCGAGCGTGACGGAACGTCGCTCGAGGGTAAGTGCCCCCCTCGAGCTTGGCTGCGGAGCCTCGAGCGTGACGGAACGTCGGGGCCTCGAGGGTCCTATCGTGCGGCCTCGAATCGTGACGGAAACTACTGGCTAGGCTCGATCGTCACGGACATAGCTCGATCGTCACGGACAATACTGGCTAAGCTCGATCGTGACGGACATACTGGTTCGAGGGTCATCAAGCGGAACGAACGCCGTGGCGAGGTTGTCGCGAAGGGCTGTAGGTGTAGGTGATGACAACTACTCTTTTGGTCCGAGATTTTTAGATTTCAGTTGGGTGCCAAACAACCCTTGTTTTTGAATTAAAATTGAATTTTTGACGAATTTTTGAATTTCAACCCAATTCCCTGTTGCATTGATTTTAATTGCACTTTTTAATTCTTTTGACATCAGAGATGTCACAGGAATCATGGAGAAGAGCAAACGGGAAAGGGAATCGCGCACGCTGGATTTGGGCTGCAGCAGAACACCAACTTGTGACGCATGCCAGGGATGCATACGGAGTCGGATTCGGATGTTCAAGTACTTGATGGAACGGGCTTGGAGTCTAGTTTCACATGGATTCGGAATCATGACGATATCTGTTCTGAGGCGTCCGCAATCGTCAAATATTTGACCGCATGTCAATCTGCCCAGGGTGCGGCGCCACCTCATTTGGCCCAATGGGCCGTGTATCAAGTGGGGCCCATTAGGGGTCGCGTCCTAGGGTTGGAGCACGACCCCAGCCCCCTGTGGTTGACCTCCCCCCTGTCATATACGTCTTAGCCGCTGCCAAGAACACTCGGGTTTTGTTTAGATCAAGTTTAGCCTTCTCTACTTGCCTGCAAGCGCGTGTGCTGATCCAGCCACCCGTCTTGTTGTATTCGGAACCCCATCTTCAGATTGATATCGTGATTGTGCTTGAAACTCTTCATTCAGATCTCGTAATTGAGTACTTGTATACTTGTTCTTGCTAGTTCTTCGATTGCTTGCAGAAAGGGGTGCCCTAGTGGCCGGGTGACGTGCTCCACAAGATCGCAGCAGCCATTGGAGACGGTGTATCGGTTGCTAAGGCGCAGCCCCGGAAGGCTGTAGTCGGGCCGTGAACGTCGCCACCATTATCCAATCGAGTTATCTTCACCTCTCATCGAAAGATCGGGCGTCAAACCCTAGCGGGTTCGCATCATGTTGTGCTTCGATTTTCGTGCAGTATGTAACAGAATGCTCCGAAGCACTCCCAATCGTCATTTAGGGCCTGACGGAGTAGATTGGAAGTGTCCGTAGCGAAAAACCCATTTTGAAGTTTGTTGTTACGAGACAGTGCATCCGGGCGCCGAAATGGACCCGTTTCGCTCCGTTTTGTATGCAGAAGGTACCGAAACGCTCCAGATCACTCCCAAACGTCGATTTGGGTCAAATGGAGGCTATTGGGTATGTTCGTGCGAAAAAATAGAACAGAAGTTCGGTCCACGATACAGTGCATTCGGGTGCCGATACACCCGTTTTGCTTCGATTTTCGTGCAGTAGGTAACCGAATGCTCCGAAACACTCCCAAGCATCATTTGGGGCCTCACGGAGTAGATTGGAAGTGTCCGTAGCGAAAAACTCATTTTAAAGTTTGTTGTTACGAGGCAGTGCATCCGGGCACCAAAACGGACCCGTTTCGCTCCGTTTTGTATGAGGAAGGTACCGAAATGCTTCAAATCACTCCCTAACATTGCTTCAGGTCCAATGTAGGCTATTGGGTATGTTCGTGCGAAAAAATTCAACAGAAGTTCGGTGCGCGAAACAGTGCATTCGGGTGCTCAAACACCCGTATTGCTTCGATTTTCATGCAGTAGATAACCGAATGCTCCGAAGCACTCCCAAACATCCTTTAGGGCCTAATGGAGTGGATTGGAAGTGTCCGTAGGGAAAAACCCATTCTGAAGTTCGTTGTTACGAGGCAATGCATCCAGGCACTGAAACGGACCCGTTTCGTTCCGTATTGTATGCAGAAGGTACCGAAACGCTCCAAATCACCGCCTAACATCGTTTTGGGTCCAATGGAGCCTATTTGGTATGTTCCTGCGAAAAATTTCAACAGAAGTTCGATGCCCGAAACAGTGCATTCGGGTGCTGAAACACTCGTTTTGCTTCGATTTTCGTGGAGTAGGTAACCGAATGCTCTGAAACACTCCCAAACTTCATTTAGTGCCTATCGGAGTAGCTTGGAAGTGTCCGTAGCGAAAAAACCCATTTTTTGAAGTTCGTTGTTACGAGGCAGTGCATCCGGGCACCGAAACGGACCCGTTTCGCTCCGTTTTGCATGCAGAAGGTACCGAAACGCTCCAGATCACTCCCAAACATCGTTTTGGGTACAGTGGAGGCTATTGGGTATGTTCGTGCGAAAATTCAACAGAAGTTCGGTGCGCGAAACAGTGCACTCGAGTGCCGAAACACCCGTTTTGCTTCGTTTTCGTGCAGTAGGTAACCGAACGCTCCGAAGCACTCCCAAACAACATTTAGGGCCTGACGGAGTAGATTGGAAGTGTCCATAGCGAAAAACCCTTTTTCAAGTTCGTTGTTACGAGACAGTGCATCCGGGCACGAAAACGGACTCGTTTCGCTCCGTTTTGCATGCAGAAGGTACAGAAACGCTCAAAATCACTCCCTAACAACGTTTTGTGTCCAATGGAGGCTATTGGGTATGTTGGTGCGAAAAAATTCAACAGAAGTTCGTTGCGCGAAACAGTACATTCGGGTGCCGAAACACCCGTTTTGCTTCGATTTTCGTGCAGTAGGTAACCGAATGCTCCAAAACACTCCCAAACATCGTTTTGGGTCCAATGGAGGCTATTGGGTATGTTCGTGCGAAAAAATTCAACAGAAGTTCGGGGCGCGAAACAGTGCATTCGGGTGCCGAAACACCTGTTTTGCTTTGATTTTCATGCAGTAGGTAACCGAATGCTCCAGAACACTCCCAAACATCATTTAGGGCCTAACGGAGTAGATTGGAAGTGTGCGTAGCGAAAAACCCATTTTGAAGTTCGTTGTTACGAGGCAGTGCATCCGGGCACCGAAACGGACCCGTTTCGCTCCGTTTTGCAAGCAGAAGGTCCCGAAACGCGTCAAATCACTACCTAACATCGTTTTGGGTCCAATGGAAGCTATTGTGTATGTTTGTGCGAAAAAATTCAACAGAAGTTAGGGGCGCGAAACAGTGCATTCGGGTGCCGAAACACCTGTTTTGCTTCGATTTTCGTGCAGTAGGTAACCGAATGCTCCAGAACACTCCCAAACATCATTTAGGGCCTAACAGAGTAGATTGGAAGTGTGCGTAGCGAAAAACCCATTTTGAAGTTCCTTGTTACGAGGCAGTGCATCCGGGCACCAAAACGGACCCGTTTCGCTCCGTTTTGCAAGAAGAAGGTACCGAAACGCGCCAAATCACTCCCTAACATCGTTTTGGGTCCAATGGAGGCTATTGGGTATGTTCGTGCGAAAAAATTCAACAGAAGTTCGGGGCGCGAAACAGTACATTCGGGTGCCGAAACACCCGTTTTGCTTCGATTTTCGTGCAGTAGGTAACCGAATGCTCCAAAACACTACCAAACATCATTTAGGGCCTAACGGAGTAGATTGGAAGTGTCCGTAGCAAAAAAACCCATTTTGAAGTTCGTTGTTATGAGGCAGTGCATCCGGACACCGAAACGGACCCGTTTCGCTCCGTTTTGCATGCAGAAGGTACCGAAACGCGCCAAATCACTCCCTAACATCGTTTTGGGTCAAATGGAGGCTATTGGGTATGTTCGTGCGAAAAAATTCAACAGAAGTTCGGGGCGCGAAACAGTACATTCGGGTGCCGAAACACTTGTTGTGCTTCGATTTTCGTGCAGTATGTAACCGAATGCTCCGAAACACTCCCAATCATCATTTAGGGCCTGACAGAGTAGATTGGAAGTGTCCGTAGCAAAAAACCCATTTTGAAGTTCGTTGTTATGAGGCAGTGCATCCGGACACCGAAACGGACCCGTTTCGCTCCGTTTTGCATGCAGAAGGTACCGAAACGCGCCAAATCACTCCCTAACATCGTTTTGGGTCAAATGGAGGCTATTGGGTATGTTCGTGCGAAAAAATTCAACAGAAGTTCGGGGCGCGAAACAGTACATTCGGGTGCCGAAACACCCGTTTTGCTTCGATTTTCGTGCAGTAGGTAACCGAATGCTCCAAAACACTCCCAAACATCGTTTTGGGTCCAATGGAGGCTATTGGGTATGTTCGTGCGAAAAAATTCAACAGAAGTTCGGGGCGCGAAACAGTGCATTCGGGTGCCGAAACACCTGTTTTGCTTTGATTTTCATGCAGTAGGTAACCGAATGCTCCAGAACACTCCCAAACATCATTTAGGGCCTAACGGAGTAGATTGGAAGTGTGCGTAGCGAAAAACCCATTTTGAAGTTCGTTGTTACGAGGCAGTGCATCCGGGCACCGAAACGGACCCGTTTCGCTCCGTTTTGCAAGCAGAAGGTCCCGAAACGCGTCAAATCACTACCTAACATCGTTTTGGGTCCAATGGAAGCTATTGTGTATGTTTGTGCGAAAAAATTCAACAGAAGTTAGGGGCGCGAAACAGTGCATTCGGGTGCCGAAACACCTGTTTTGCTTCGATTTTCGTGCAGTAGGTAACCGAATGCTCCAGAACACTCCCAAACATCATTTAGGGCCTAACAGAGTAGATTGGAAGTGTGCGTAGCGAAAAACCCATTTTGAAGTTCCTTGTTACGAGGCAGTGCATCCGGGCACCAAAACGGACCCGTTTCGCTCCGTTTTGCAAGAAGAAGGTACCGAAACGCGCCAAATCACTCCCTAACATCGTTTTGGGTCCAATGGAGGCTATTGGGTATGTTCGTGCGAAAAAATTCAACAGAAGTTCGGGGCGCGAAACAGTACATTCGGGTGCCGAAACACCCGTTTTGCTTCGATTTTCGTGCAGTAGGTAACCGAATGCTCCAAAACACTACCAAACATCATTTAGGGCCTAACGGAGTAGATTGGAAGCGTGCGTAGCGAAAAACCCATTTTGAAGTTCGTTGTTACGAGGCAGTGCATCCGGGCACCGAAACGGACCCGTTTCGCTCCGTTTTGCAAGCAGAAGGTACCGAAACGCGCCAAATCACTCCCTAACATCGTTTTGGGTCCAATGGAGGCTATTGGGTATGTTCGTGCGAAAAAATTCAACAGAAGTTCGGGGCGCGAAACAGTACATTCGGGTGCCGAAACACCCGTTTTGCTTCGATTTTCGTGCAGTAGGTAACCGAATGCTCCAAAACACTCCCAAACATCGTTTTGGGTCCAATGGAGGCTATTGGGTATGTTCGTGCGAAAAAATTCAACAGAAGTTCGGGGCGCGAAACAGTGCATTCGGGTGCCGAAACACCTGTTTTGCTTCGATTTTCATGCAGTAGGTAACCGAATGCTCCAGAACACTCCCAAACATCATTTAGGGCCTAACGGAGTAGATTGGAAGTGTGCGTAGCGAAAAACCCATTTTGAAGTTCGTTGTTACGAGGCAGTGCATCCGGGCACCGAAACGGACCCGTTTCGCTCCGTTTTGCAAGCAGAAGGTACCGAAACGCGTCAAATCACTACCTAACATCGTTTTGGGTCCAATGGAGGCTATTGGGTATGTTCGTGCGAAAAAATTCAACAGAAGTTCGGGGCGCGAAACAGTGCATTCGGGTGCCGAAACACTTGTTGTGCTTCGATTTTCGTGCAGTATGTAACCGAATGCTCCGAAACACTCCCAATCATCATTTAGGGCCTGACAGAGTAGATTGGAAGTGTCCGTAGCGAAAAAACCCATTTTGAAGTTCGTTGTAATGAGGCAGTGCATCCGGACACCGAAACGGACCCGTTTTGCTCCGTTTTGCATGCAGAAGGTACCGAAATGTGCCAAATCACTCCCTAACATCGTTTTGGGTCCAATGGAGGCTATTGGGTATGTTCGTGCGAAAAAATTCAACAGAAGTTCGGGGCGCGAAGCAGTACATTCGGGTGCCGAAACACCCGTTTTGCTTCGATTTTCGTGCAGTATGTAACCGAATGCTCCGAAACACTCCCAATCATCATTTAGGGCCTGACAGAGTAGATTGGAAGTGTCCGTAGCAAAAAAACCCATTTTGAAGTTCGTTGTTATGAGGCAGTGCATCCGGACACCGAAACGGACCCGTTTCGCTCCGTTTTGCATGCAGTAGGTAACCGAATGCTCCAAAACACTCCCAAACATCGTTTTGGGTCCAATGGAGGCTATTGGGTATGTGTAACACCCCTGGTGTTTAAAGCGTATAAATAAGAGTGATTAAACAAACTAAGGCACTAAACCCTGAAACTAAAATCACTAGTAGGAATGAGAATTACACATGAGGATTGTTAAGTTTGTACTCGTGCATTGGTTCTTGAAATTTGAACCCTACAAAAACTTTTCTAGTACAAATCTAAACATCTTCCCTTACAAGTTGAACGGCAAAAATTAAGTAATGCTTCTATGCCCCTAGAGGTCTTAAAGGACTAATGGCTCATATGAAGTCAACACATGAAATAAGTCCAACTAAAGATATTAATGACCTTCGGAAGGCAAGGTTCTAATTTAAAAATTTAAATAAGAGTTGTACATCACCAACGTCGGGTCAATATGAAAGGTTGTAGTTCTATTGTTTCAAACACCTTTCTTTAGGAAGGTACTTTCTAAAGTATAAAACCAAACCACTTTCTCAAATGGAAGTTGTGTATATATATAAAAATGTGTCTTTGCAACCTTGGTGAGATATGTATATCTCAGAGCCTTTATCCACCAAACATAGGAAATCAAGTTTGAAAGACCAACTTAACCATGAAATGAAAAACACACGGCCACACACACCCTTTTTAAGGGAGCACACTTTGGGCTATAAATAAAATAATATTTAGAGTGCTCCTAATGTTCTTTAGTAAATTAATTGTCAATGATTTAATGTTAGGCTTAAATGATTGGATTAGTAAGCTTGCAGTTCTAATCATGGCCTACATGTGGCAACCTTTTGGTTTTAGTAATAAAATAAGATTTTGTTCACAACATGAGCTTTCATAAAATACAAAGGATGTAAATTAATTAATAATTTAATATAAGTTATGTTGTTAGTGACATAATTAAAGTTGAGCATATGAAATAAATAAGCATCTAACCTTCATGTATGTGTCCATGTTTTAACTTTAAGTTAAAATAAGATTTTACTCCCAAAATAAAAGGGGTAGGTCTATAAATTGAAAACTCTCTCGAGTATCCTACCTCTGATGTTCAAGTGACAATAATGAAGGGTTTAAGAAAGGAGGGAGAGGTTAATAAAATAATTAATAAAAGGATTTGGGAAGATCAGGCAATGCAATGGAAAGAAAGTTATGAATTTACCAACCTATTGAAAAAGGGAGAAAACTTGGACTAACACTACCAAATGAGGAAGTTAATTGAGACTTGAGTTTTGGTCTTACAAAGGTGGATTAGTATGCAAATAAAACACCTCCTCTTTTCTACCTTGTTAGAATATCTTTGGAAGCAATTCGAATTATGGAAATTTAATTTGGATTAAAATTATGACTTATAAGGAAAGCCCAAATTCTCTAATATAACTATGATGGGTAAAAAGCTTATAAAAGACTAGGTCTCAAATGTGGAATTTACATCTTTTTCCCCATATTTTTGGAGTTGAATTGATAAGGCCAAAAATTCATACCAAATTCAAATTCAAATCTTATTGAATTTAAAACTGCACCTAAACCAAGAATGCTTCACAACTTTTCAAACCTCCATTGTAACACTGATGTTCTAAGGTTTCCAAAATGTATTTATTCGTAATTTTTGGACATCGGGAGCTATTTCTTTTAGGGCAAAACTTTTAAATTGAAAATTTTTTTTTCCTCACTCTCTTACAGCCCGGCCCCACCTGTCAGCCCCTTCTTCCTCCTCACGCCCTCTCTCTCCTGCACGTCTCCAGCATGCAGTGGGCAACGCCGGTGGTGGCGCCACGAGTCCCTGGCGCCCTCTCCTCCCTTCCCCACGCGAAATCCCCTCTCTACCCCTTCCGGTCGTCGCCTATTAAACTCCCCGACGCCCAAACCCTAGCCTCTTCCACCTCCTGCGCAGCAGCCCCCATTGCTGCCATGGGAGCTCTGCTCGAGCTCGCCCCCATTGTCCTGCTGCCCCACGGCCTCCTCCGCGCCGCCCCAAACCTTCTCCTCCTCCTCTCCAACGCCCCCAGCCACCCAGCAGCCCCTCCATCGGCCTGCAGCGCCGCCGCTAGCCGCCATGGACGAGCAGAGCTCGAGCTCACCGTCGAGATCCCCCCTGCAGTCATCCCCCGCTCGAAGTAACGGCCAAAACGGGTTCCCCTACCTCCACTCTACCTTCCCCAGCCGCATCCCCACCACTCCGGCCACCGTCCTCGCCGGAATCGGAGCTCCGGCGGCTGCTCCATCGCTGCTCCCATGGCCGGCCCTCCACGGTCCACCTCCGACCTCGACCGCTGCACAAAACCTTCTCGTGGTGAGCCCCTAATCCCTCCAGTGCCCTCAGTCCGGCCATCCCCGGCCTCCCCTCGCCGGAATTTGGGCCGCCGAGTTCACTGCTCCGCCCAAGGACCCGATTGCAATTCGCGAAATCTTTCTAGGGTTCCCAATGCAAAAACCGAGGACCTGTTTGTAACAGCCGAAATTGTAGATCTAGGATTCCTGCAGTGAATTTGTAAATTTGATATAAAATCGTAGAAAAATCGTAAAAATGCAAACTAAAATTATTTGTACTCCTGGTGATGTATATTTCATTCCCTACACAGCATGTATGTGCTTTTATTGCTTGGTTCAGGCTCTAAAAATCAAACTTTGAAAATGAACTTTTGTGCATAATTCCTAAACTACAGCAGCTATGGAAGTGATCTTTGGATATGTTGTTACTCTAGTTACAAAGGCTTTGCAGTATCAATCTCGCACTGAGATACATTTTCTAGCTCCGAATATAAATTATTTAAGTTTATCTCAGCTGAAACATTGTTTGAATTTTAGAAATTTTTCCCTTCAATAAAAATTAGCCAACTTGGTACAGTACAGTATCCATATTAACCACTATCTTAGAAAAATGCTAAACCCCATTTTTAGCTCAGTTAACATGCTTAAATAAATTGGGGTAAGAAAAGGAAGTAGCATTTGTTTGACCCATGTTTTTTTACTAAAACTGAGTACCCACTTGCTAGATGAGCTACACATGACTTTATTTTGCTCCTATAAATAGTTCACTCTATTTTTATGTGTATTTATTTTTATAGGATTTAATATCATCTCCTAGCGGCTGAAATAGTTGAAAATGTAGGAAATCTGAAAATTTAAATTACTTAATAAAATGTGCTCAACCTTGCTGCAGCAAACATAAGCATAATGACCTAAGTTTATTCATGAAGTTTCACTAGAATCCGAATTATAGAAATAGGACAACAAATTGGGGCTTAAATCTTGCTTAATCAATAAAAAAAAAAAGAAAAGAAGAAAAACCATTCTGTAGCACATGTACATGAAAGTAAAAATTTAGGAGAAAACTAAAATTATCCAAAAACATAACCTACGTTACTAAATGAAGAAATAAAAAGTATAATTTTATATATGTACACAATCACCATCGAAAGTAAAGAACCATATGGCACCCTTCCAAGTGTGTAGTAAGGTGAAAGTAGAGAATTCATATTTTTGTCTAGGTGATTATGGCCTCAAATACCCCGTGTTTTTATCACAAAATTGAAATCAATGTAAATCTTATGCATATGCATCTCGTATAGATCCCGGAGGATGCGTACCCGTCGCGGATTTCGAAGAAGGACCACAGGAAGGATGGGAGAATGCTGCGGAAGCAAGTCAACTAACCCTACCTTAGCCCAGGCTTTGAGTTGAGCAAAAAGGCAAGCCCCGGAGCATGACCTAACTCTCACTAAATTATGCACTTGAATTCTCTATGTTTGTGCATTACGTTTCTAGGAGTTGATTGAATACCATAGCTGCAATATTTTCCTAGTGCCTATGACTTGCAATACGAGTATGAAAGGATCGGTAGAGCATTGCTATAGGTTCGTTACAAGTCGAGTGATTTCCTGTCACTCGCGAGATATAGGAATTGCTTGTCTTTACTTATGTTGGAATCATAAGGATTGACGGGCGGGATGATAGATGTAGATCTCCCGTCCGTGTTTGATAATTGGTTAAGGTCGGAAGGTGTGGATACTAAGTCAAGTTTTTGAACGTACCACATGCATGCCGGTATATGGGAGCCGGTAAGCCCGGGTACCAGATTGAAGCAGCTAGGGCCGATAGCCATCTCTCCTTGGAAACTTTGTTTTCCCTTGCCGTACACTCGTGGATGTATGCGTGATGCTGTGAGTGAAGCAGTAAACCTTCATCCTAAGGAAGTGGACCCGGTTCCGAATTGTGGATCGATGGGAAAGGTTGGGAAATGCTTGTACCTTTTATCGCAAGCAGAGTATCCGTGTGTGTTGGGTTTCCCCTGGCCAGGTAGCACAAATTCGGTTCGAACTGTCCGCTTCTCGCGGTTAATGAGACTGCTTGACCGTCAGGCCACATCGAGTAATAAGTGGAATTTGAGATTATGAAATTGTTCTATGAATTAAATTGTATTGCTACACTTGTATGCTTAGAGAGGATGCTAATCTAGAATGGTTAAATTTATTAGAATATGGTGCTAAAACTTGAAAGCAAGGATCTACTTTTAGTTGCTTTTTGGCAAACAAACCCACCAGCCAAAAGCCTTTCATTGTCTAGATGTCGGTGATGTAGTTTTCACCCGACGGGTAAGCCTTGCTGAGTATTAGTATACTCAGCCTTGCTTGTGGCACTATTTTACAGGTATAATTCTGGATGTGGATGCTATGACTTGGCCTACCCAGGTTCCACCTGGCTGGCACATCGAATGGGTCCCGTCCTCCGGCGAGGATCGGGAGGAGTAGCTTCGTGGCAGGCTTCATCACGGAGTTACCTGTTTCGTCGTTAGATTATTTACTTCCGCTGCAATGAACTCTAATTTCAGTTATGTTGAACTTTAGATTCCGCTGCAAGACTTGTGTACTCTGATTTTAAAATTTGCACTCGGTTTGTAATAACTACTTCTCTATGTGTGTAAGTTAATTTGTGGAATGTTGTAATCTCTGGAACTCACCTTCGTGTGGGCCTGCTGCTGTTACGATCTAGTTAAGTACGTGGTTTAATCGGGTTTAATCCGACGGCGCTCCAGCTTATTCCGGATTAAGTGCCTGACTACGTGATTAGTGGTCTGAGGGTACTTAACTTGGAATAATTTCGGAGTGGAACCGCCACAGCTGGCATCAGAGCCGAAGCAGCAGCCCGGAGAGAGCAACAAACCTTAATAAACAAATTTTTGAATAAAATTTGCCAACCCGTGTTTCCAATGCGTTTTGCAACGGAAGGTTATTATAGGATCGCTAAGGATGTTACCTAGAGCGTGAAGCCTATGTGGGTTAAGGGATCACGTTATTATAGGTGGCAAAGAATATATTATACTGACCTCCAGCACATTTCATTCTGTCATTTACTTTCCGCAATGGTGGGCGCAAGGTACGGCGATTGCTGTAACGTACCACGGCACTATATGAAAATATAGTGGCGGCACATAGTCAATACGCTGTGATGGCGTATGAAATTAGAATAGGATGGTGGGCGCAAGGTACGGCGATTGCTGTAGCGTACCACGTCATCATATGCAAATATGGTGGCGGCACATAGTCAATACGCTATTTCAATAGCGTATGAACCTGTCAATATGTTGCTTTGGTGACATATGAACATTGCCCGTTCAATGTTAAACGTTCGGGTGCCACCTCTATAGCGGGTGGTAATGAATGGAGACGCTTTCGTGAGTGCTGGCACGAAAGGTTGATTATATATGCTCTGGGATGAAATTTTCTGCAGGTACACTAACCGCGAACCCGTATGTTGAACGGTTAGAGAAATTCGACTAGATAATATAGCGAGAGACGAATATTGCCTAGCCACCGGCACTAACTTCGTAAGCCAAAAGTTTATTGGCATGTGTGTTGGTGAGAACGAATAGGCCGCTCATGCTTTGCATCTCACTGAATTAATATCAAATCTCAACCCTTGACCAAATCGAACCGCCGTCAAAGAAATTGAAATCACAACTCAAAATCCTGCTGAGAACAGTTTGTTTGCACCCTTATTTCGAAACTGAAAACTCTGTCAAATGAAAAAGTGTTCAACATGAAAGATATCATAGATGTTATCTAGTTTGTGCTGTAGAAATTTCAACAAATTTGGTTCAGTAGATCAAGAGTTATGTTCAAAATAGTGACCCCCTGTCTGCGGGAATTTCTGGGAACAACAGGTTAGAAAATGGGGTTTTTGCACCCTCTTAACAGCAGTTTCTGCTAGAGGCTTAAAAACGAAAGTTGTCACAAATTTTGTCTAGTTTATGCTGTCAAAATTTCCACAAAATTGGTTCAGCCAAATGAAAGTTATGCTCAAAATACCAACTTCCTGTCTGCTGGAATTTCAGCAGAGAGTTAATTAAAGGATTAGGGTTTTGCGCCACCTAGATCAATTGTTCTGTTTTTGTGTTGAACTAAAAAGTTATTGGAAGTTATCTGAACTGTATTATGCTCAAGTTGAGTAATGGTTGGGCTTATAGGTTAGGATATGAAATTTTTCCTACTCTGCCCATAATCTGATTACTTTCTTTAAATATATGTCGAATCTCACTTTAGATTGGATGTTTATATTGCTGCCGCCTCACTTGTAGCTAGCTCTGCTGTGGCATCCCTAAATTTTAAACACTTAAGTAAGCTACAATTAAGTTAAGGAATGCAAGACTTTTGGACAAGTAAAACTCAAAATACCGAATACCGACTTCCGGCCTTGCTGAAAATTCTGGGGACAGTAATTAAGAATTTGAATTTCTGCACCGTCTTAACCTCAAAATTGAAGAAATGTTGAACAGTAAAATTGTGTACAAATATGTTAGGAACAATCTGGTGAAGTTTGGGAAATTTTGGGGTATTAAATTGTTGGCCATGAATATTTTACTTACTGTCCAAAATCTGCCTTGTTTTGTCTCCTTCATGCCGAATTCCAAGTACAAGGTCTAACTATAAAATATCAGTGGGAAAGTTATTCTGAAGTCTGACTACCTCCTGCTGCCACACTTTGGAAACCGACGAACAAATCATGATTGGTGCAATTTCAGTTTGTTTAGTCAGAGACAAACCGCCTGCTGCGTTGTATATATGCTCGGAAGACGACTGCATCTCACACCTTGCATTATATCAGCATGTGTGTTGAGTGATTTGGGAGACTTGTTGGAATAAACTAATATTAAAACAAAGCAACAGAAATAACATAGGAGTGACCGAAATATTTATATTCTGAAAACAGCCGTATGTATTCACTGCCGGACCCAGCTTGTTTACTGTGTGCCTTTGGGCAGCAAAGAGACTATAGCCCACGACAAAGCTTTGGCCAGGTGCTAAACAAGAGTAGTTTCGGCACAACTAGTAAAGCTCGAAAGTTGCATGTTTTGGAGTTTTGAGTTACTAAAAACTGGACCTTAGAAACTTAAGGTTGCAGCTAGAAATATTAGACTCCCATTATTCGTTCATAACCTACCAGTGGGATTTATGTCAGAAACTTTCCCAGGAAGATGCTATGTCTAGACTAAATGATGGTTATCAAAGCCGATTAGAAAATTTAGATGGAATACTCACAAAAGTTCAGCCCCAAGGGAATAAGGAAACTAGAGTTATAGGCGGAATTATAAAGTTTGGTGTGCTGAAAATCCATCTAAACCGAGAAGCCTAGATTGAAAGTTTTGGACCAAACTTAACCACTAGATCAGCGTCTGAGAGGCAAACCAATGTGTAGACTACCAAATTCCTACTACCTGGCCAAGGACGAGAGATTTTGGGATGCTGGAGCTAGGAGCTATGACTTCTCTTCTACGGAAACACAATCTGTCCAGAGTAATTCTTCTTTAATTTTAATCTCTAATATCCTCCACATCTACGCTACTATAAGACACCTGACCCAACGCAAGGCAATATGGACTACTTTAATCTATTCTCTTTGTCCTATCCCTTTTAGACGTTTGATCCACTTATGAAATGGGAGAATGTAATGACTTAGGATCAGCACGTGCTTCCTCCTTAGGCGTAATCATTAAAATAATAAGTTAGTTAAGGTGGATCAAGAACCTTGAACTTAGAGAGGAGTATATGGATATGCAATGACTTGAACCAATATTGTAAATGTAGGGGTGTCAAGTATAACAATGTCCTATTACATGATGTGTTAGGATCCGAACCCTTGACCTCCCTTATTGCTCGGTTCCTTACACCTCAACTCTCACATCTTGATCAAATTATTATCGCTAACTCTCACATGCCGCGTGATTTTGATCACCCGCCGCTCTCTACTTTTGGTTCCCTATACTCAACTACCTTGATTTCTTGATCCTTGAATCCTTGTTTATTCTTGCTCAAGAAAATAAAAATAAATGAGAACAAGATGTAAATTGGGTCAAGGTCACATTTGTATGCATAAAGGTTACCCGTACCTTCTTCATGCAATGGAATCATTCCGAGTAATTCATGTGCATGGGCATTGCATACCATTAACATGTCATTTGCACCATGAAAAATCTTTTGGTACCTAACCACATGTGCATCTAACCCATGAATGCTTCTCCCTCCTGGTGTCAATTGGGTTGTCCCCTCTGAATTTATTGTGGTATTGTATTCCCTAACCATGGTGCCGTGATGGAACCTAGGACCTCGTGTGTGCGCTGCAGCCACACGCTTGAGTCGCTTGGAGCACACTGGTATCTTGGTATGTGGGAATATGACCCACAAAGACCTTATTGACAACCCAAATCGATACTTCCTTACTCTCCCAAATTGTCCCGCAATGATGATTTTAATTATGTGGTGTGAGGTCTACTAACTTGCATCACGGCATGTACGTCATACTCGCATAAGCATATGCACCATACGCTCATGTGCATGTGTATCATATCATGTGCACCTCATCATGAACATGCCATGTCTACCATGGTGAAGTGCGTAAGTTTGGCAATTTGGCAATTAAGATAAAAATTTGAGCAAAGAGTTCCCAAAAAAAAAAAAAAAAATTTCGATATCACACCACCTTTTCTAGATGTATTCCCTCCTTGCCATAAGTAGATTCTTTTATTAGCCATCCGTGTTGTTCTTTTAGCTCGTCTTAGAAATTGGGCTACAACCCCGTGTAACGTCATGCCATGATCGTTTAGTATAGTGTGGGCTAGATTTTAAACAAATCTATTGAGCACTCTTGCCATCTCATAACCTCGTTGATCGTTAACCATCCCTTTTCTCTTAGGAGAATGCTAAAGAGTTCATTCCTTGTTCCTGTTAATATAAAAGTAGGTAAATCGTTTGTACTTAGGACCTACGATTGGTTAAGCATCTTGCCCGTGACTATCTACAGTCTCAAAGATCACCTTTGCCTACTGTTTCTCCCACCATCACCGCAGGGTCTCAAGGGCCAGTTTGACCCCCTCTGTATCCGTGCGTCGTGTGCTCTGCCCCGTTCACCATCCACTATCACCTTCGTCGTTTTTCCCTACCGCGGCTGGTCAACACTACCCCAGTTGCCGTCGTACCACCGTTCCGTCACCCAGGGAATCTCATTGCCGGCCCTACCTCCTGCTGGCGACACACCACTATCGCTGCTCCGCTCCGACTGTCGATAAATGCAGCCTCCCCAATGGCTGCCATCACTCCATGGTGCTCCACTTAAGTCACACCAACTCCACCGCTCTCGCCTCTCTTCGGCGACCTCCACGGTGCCCAAGCTGCCCATTCCCCTCCGTGTCCTCCATTCTTGGACAAGCAAACTCTGCCTCCACCTTTTCGTAAAGCCACGAAGAAGTTCCCCTCTCGCAACCTACCTTGACGTTTAACCAAGATCCACAGCACCAACTTCATCGAAGGAGGAGTTCGCGCAGAAGTCACCGGAGGATTCCGCAAGAATTAAGTCGACGAACAAGGAGGGATTCGACTTTTCGACACCATCTATGGCTTGCCCCTTCTTTCCCCCGATTGGCCCTGGTGTTCACTGGACAAAGTGGTGTATTATTTTTGTTTTGTATGCCAATCTTGATGCTCTTACTTTTCCATATCTACATTCATCGCCCGCACCCACATGAACGACGTTGATGTTATATCGGAGGTCTGGAATCAGTTATCATCTCTGAGCAGCAAACCTGTAAGAACTTGGGTGCGTTGTATCTGCGTTTCTTTGGCCAACACACCTTCCTTCTAATGAAATGCCACCTTTCCTCCCTGTGCGAATCTCGGGACGAGATTCTTTTTAAGGAGGGTAGGCTGTAACACCCCTGGTGTTTAAAGCGTATAAATAAGAGTGATTAAACAAACTAAGGCACTAAACCCTGAAACTAAAATCACTAGTAGGAATGAGAATTACACATGAGGATTGTTAAGTTTGTACTCGTGCATTGGTTCTTGAAATTTGAACCCTACAAAAACTTTTCTAGTACAAATCTAAACATCTTCCCTTACAAGTTGAACGGCAAAAATTAAGTAATGCTTCTATGCCCCTAGAGGTCTTAAAGGACTAATGGCTCATATGAAGTCAACACATGAAATAAGTCCAACTAAAGATATTAATGACCTTCGGAAGGCAAGGTTCTAATTTAAAAATTTAAATAAGAGTTGTGCACATCACAAACGTCGGGTCAATATGAAAGGTTGTAGTTCTATTGTTTCAAACACCTTTCTTTAGGAAGGTACTTTCTAAAGTATAAAACCAAACCACTTTCTCAAATGGAAGTTGTGTATATATATAAAAATGTGTCTTTGCAACCTTGGTGAGATATGTATATCTCAGAGCCTTTATCCACCAAACATAGGAAATCAAGTTTGAAAGACCAACTTAACCATGAAATGAAAAACACACGGCCACACACACCCTTTTTAAGGGAGCACACTTTGGGCTATAAATAAAATAATATTTAGAGTGCTCCTAATGTTCTTTAGTAAATTAATTGTCAATGATTTAATGTTAGGCTTAAATGATTGGATTAGTAAGCTTGCAGTTCTAATCATGGCCTACATGTGGCAACCTTTTGGTTTTAGTAATAAAATAAGATTTTGTTCACAACATGAGCTTTCATAAAATACAAAGGATGTAAATTAATTAATAATTTAATATAAGTTATGTTGTTAGTGACATAATTAAAGTTGAGCATATGAAATAAATAAGCATCTAACCTTCATGTATGTGTCCATGTTTTAACTTTAAGTTAAAATAAGATTTTACTCCCAAAATAAAAGGGGTAGGTCTATAAATTGAAAACTCTCTCGAGTATCCTACCTCTGATGTTCAAGTGACAATAATGAAGGGTTTAAGAAAGGAGGGAGAGGTTAATAAAATAATTAATAAAAGGATTTGGGAAGATCAGGCAATGCAATGGAAAGAAAGTTATGAATTTACCAACCTATTGAAAAAGGGAGAAAACTTGGACTAACACTACCAAATGAGGAAGTTAATTGAGACTTGAGTTTTGGTCTTACAAAGGTGGATTAGTATGCAAATAAAACACCTCCTCTTTCTACCTTGTTAGAATATCTTTGGAAGCAATTCGAATTATGGAAATTTAATTTGGATTAAAATTATGACTTATAAGGAAAGCCCAAATTCTCTAATATAACTATGATGGGTAAAAAGCTTATAAAAGACTAGGTCTCAAATGTGGAATTTACATCTTTTTCCCCATATTTTTGGAGTTGAATTGATAAGGCCAAAAATTCATACCAAATTCAAATTCAAATCTTATTGAATTTAAAACTGCACCTAAACCAAGAATGCTTCACAACTTTTCAAACCTCCATTGTAACACTGATGTTCTAAGGTTTCCAAAATGTATTTATTCGTAATTTTTGGACATCGGGAGCTATTTCTTTTAGGGCAAAACTTTTAAATTGAAAATTTTTTTTTTCCTCACTCTCTTACAGCCCGGCCCCACCTGTCAGCCCCTTCTTCCTCCTCACGCCCTCTCTCTCCTGCACGTCTCCAGCATGCAGTGGGCAACGCCGGTGGTGGCGCCACGAGTCCCTGGCGCCCTCTCCTCCCTTCCCCACGCGAAATCCCCTCTCTACCCCTTCCGGTCGTCGCCTATTAAACTCCCCGACGCCCAAACCCTAGCCTCTTCCACCTCCTGCGCAGCAGCCCCCATTGCTGCCATGGGAGCTCTGCTCGAGCTCGCCCCCATTGTCCTGCTGCCCCACGGCCTCCTCCGCGCCGCCCCAAACCTTCTCCTCCTCCTCTCCAACGCCCCCAGCCACCCAGCAGCCCCTCCATCGGCCTGCAGCGCCGCCGCTAGCCGCCATGGACGAGCAGAGCTCGAGCTCACCGTCGAGATCCCCCCTGCAGTCATCCCCCGCTCGAAGTAACGGCCAAAACGGGTTCCCCTACCTCCACTCTACCTTCCCCAGCCGCATCCCCACCACTCCGGCCACCGTCCTCGCCGGAATCGGAGCTCCGGCGGCTGCTCCATCGCTGCTCCCATGGCCGGCCCTCCACGGTCCACCTCCGACCTCGACCGCTGCACAAAACCTTCTCGTGGTGAGCCCCTAATCCCTCCAGTGCCCTCAGTCCGGCCATCCCCGGCCTCCCCTCGCCGGAATTTGGGCCGCCGAGTTCACTGCTCCGCCCAAGGACCCGATTGCAATTCGCGAAATCTTTCTAGGGTTCCCAATGCAAAAACCGAGGACCTGTTTGTAACAGCCGAAATTGTAGATCTAGGATTCCTGCAGTGAATTTGTAAATTTGATATAAAATCGTAGAAAAATCGTAAAAATGCAAACTAAAATTATTTGTACTCCTGGTGATGTATATTTCATTCCCTACACAGCATGTATGTGCTTTTATTGCTTGGTTCAGGCTCTAAAAATCAAACTTTGAAAATGAACTTTTGTGCATAATTCCTAAACTACAGCAGCTATGGAAGTGATCTTTGGATATGTTGTTACTCTAGTTACAAAGGCTTTGCAGTATCAATCTCGCACTGAGATACATTTTCTAGCTCCGAATATAAATTATTTAAGTTTATCTCAGCTGAAACATTGTTTGAATTTTAGAAATTTTTCCCTTCAATAAAAATTAGCCAACTTGGTACAGTACAGTATCCATATTAACCACTATCTTAGAAAAATGCTAAACCCCATTTTTAGCTCAGTTAACATGCTTAAATAAATTGGGGTAAGAAAAGGAAGTAGCATTTGTTTGACCCATGTTTTTTACTAAAACTGAGTACCCACTTGCTAGATGAGCTACACATGACTTTATTTTGCTCCTATAAATAGTTCACTCTATTTTATGTGTATTTATTTTTATAGGATTTAATATCATCTCCTAGCGGCTGAAATAGTTGAAAATGTAGGAAATCTGAAAATTTAAATTACTTAATAAAATGTGCTCAACCTTGCTGCAGCAAACATAAGCATAATGACCTAAGTTTATTCATGAAGTTTCACTAGAATCCGAATTATAGAAATAGGACAACAAATTGGGGCTTAAATCTTGCTTAATCAATAAAAAAAAAAGAAAAGAAGAAAAACCATTCTGTAGCACATGTACATGAAAGTAAAAATTTAGGAGAAAACTAAAATTATCCAAAAACATAACCTGCGTTACTAAATGAAGAAATAAAAAGTATAATTTTATATATGTACACAATCACCATCGAAAGTAAAGAACCATATGGCACCCTTCCAAGTGTGTAGTAAGGTGAAAGTAGAGAATTCATATTTTTGTCTAGGTGATTATGGCCTCAAATACCCCGTGTTTTTATCACAAAATTGAAATCAATGTAAATCTTATGCATATGCATCTCGTATAGATCCCGGAGGATGCGTACCCGTCGCGGATTTCGAAGAAGGACCACAGGAAGGATGGGAGAATGCTGCGGAAGCAAGTCAACTAACCCTACCTTAGCCCAGGCTTTGAGTTGAGCAAAAAGGCAAGCCCCGGAGCATGACCTAACTCTCACTAAATTATGCACTTGAATTCTCTATGTTTGTGCATTACGTTTCTAGGAGTTGATTGAATACCATAGCTGCAATATTTTCCTAGTGCCTATGACTTGCAATACGAGTATGAAAGGATCGGTAGAGCATTGCTATAGGTTCGTTACAAGTCGAGTGATTTCCTGTCACTCGCGAGATATAGGAATTGCTTGTCTTTACTTATGTTGGAATCATAAGGATTGACGGGCGGGATGATAGATGTAGATCTCCCGTCCGTGTTTGATAATTGGTTAAGGTCGGAAGGTGTGGATACTAAGTCAAGTTTTTGAACGTACCACATGCATGCCGGTATATGGGAGCCGGTAAGCCCGGTACCAGATTGAAGCAGCTAGGGCCGATAGCCATCTCTCCTTGGAAACTTTGTTTTCCCTTGCCGTACACTCGTGGATGTATGCGTGATGCTGTGAGTGAAGCAGTAAACCTTCATCCTAAGGAAGTGGACCCGGTTCCGAATTGTGGATCGATGGGAAAGGTTGGGAAATGCTTGTACCTTTTATCGCAAGCAGAGTATCCGTGTGTGTTGGGTTTCCCCTGGCCAGGTAGCACAAATTCGGTTCGAACTGTCCGCTTCTCGCGGTTAATGAGACTGCTTGACCGTCAGGCCACATCGAGTAATAAGTGGAATTTGAGATTATGAAATTGTTCTATGAATTAAATTGTATTGCTACACTTGTATGCTTAGAGAGGATGCTAATCTAGAATGGTTAAATTTATTAGAATATGGTGCTAAAACTTGAAAGCAAGGATCTACTTTTAGTTGCTTTTTGGCAAACAAACCCACCAGCCAAAAGCCTTTCATTGTCTAGATGTCGGTGATGTAGTTTTCACCCGACGGGTAAGCCTTGCTGAGTATTAGTATACTCAGCCTTGCTTGTGGCACTATTTTACAGGTATAATTCTGGATGTGGATGCTATGACTTGGCCTACCCAGGTTCCACCTGGCTGGCACATCGAATGGGTCCCGTCCTCCGGCGAGGATCGGGAGGAGTAGCTTCGTGGCAGGCTTCATCACGGAGTTACCTGTTTCGTCGTTAGATTATTTACTTCCGCTGCAATGAACTCTAATTTCAGTTATGTTGAACTTTAGATTCCGCTGCAAGACTTGTGTACTCTGATTTTAAAATTTGCACTCGGTTTGTAATAACTACTTCTCTATGTGTGTAAGTTAATTTGTGGAATGTTGTAATCTCTGGAACTCACCTTCGTGTGGGCCTGCTGCTGTTACGATCTAGTTAAGTACGTGGTTTAATCGGGTTTAATCCGACGGCGCTCCAGCTTATTCCGGATTAAGTGCCTGACTACGTGATTAGTGGTCTGAGGGTACTTAACTTGGAATAATTTCGGAGTGGAACCGCCACAGCTGGCATCAGAGCCGAAGCAGCAGCCCGGAGAGAGCAACAAACCTTAATAAACAAATTTTTGAATAAAATTTGCCAACCCGTGTTTCCAATGCGTTTTGCAACGGAAGGTTATTATAGGATCGCTAAGGATGTTACCTAGAGCGTGAAGCCTATGTGGGTTAAGGGATCACGTTATTATAGGTGGCAAAGAATATATTATACTGACCTCCAGCACATTTCATTCTGTCATTTACTTTCCGCAATGGTGGGCGCAAGGTACGGCGATTGCTGTAACGTACCACGGCACTATATGAAAATATAGTGGCGGCACATAGTCAATACGCTGTGATGGCGTATGAAATTAGAATAGGATGGTGGGCGCAAGGTACGGCGATTGCTGTAGCGTACCACGTCATCATATGCAAATATGGTGGCGGCACATAGTCAATACGCTATTTCAATAGCGTATGAACCTGTCAATATGTTGCTTTGGTGACATATGAACATTGCCCGTTCAATGTTAAACGTTCGGGTGCCACCTCTATAGCGGGTGGTAATGAATGGAGACGCTTTCGTGAGTGCTGGCACGAAAGGTTGATTATATATGCTCTGGGATGAAATTTTCTGCAGGTACACTAACCGCGAACCCGTATGTTGAACGGTTAGAGAAATTCGACTAGATAATATAGCGAGAGACGAATATTGCCTAGCCACCGGCACTAACTTCGTAAGCCAAAAGTTTATTGGCATGTGTGTTGGTGAGAACGAATAGGCCGCTCATGCTTTGCATCTCACTGAATTAATGTGACATCTCTGATGTCAAAAGAATTAAAAAGTGCAATTAAAATCAATACAACAGGGAATTGGGTTGAAATTCAAAAATTCGTCAAAAATTCAATTATAATTCAAAAACAAGGGTTGTTTGGCACCCAACTAAAACTTAAACATCTCGGACAGCCCTTCGCGACAACCTCGCCACGGCGTTCGCGCCGATCGGTGACCCTCGAGCGGGAATGTCCGTCACGATCGAGGTTAGCCGTAAAAATCCGTCCCGATCGAGCTATGTCCGTGACGATCGAGCCTAGTCAGTATGTCCGTGACGATCGAGCTATGACCGTGACGATCGAGCCTAGCCGGTAGTTTCCGTCACGATTCGAGGCTGCACGACAGGACCCTCGAGGCCCCGCCGTCCGTCGCGCTCGAGGCTCCGCAGCCAAGCTCGAGGGCTCACCCTCGAGCGACGTTCCGTCACCCTCGAGGCTCCGCAGCCAAGCTCGAGGACTCACCCTCGAGCGACGTTCCGTCACGCTCGAGGCTTCGCAGCCAAGCTCGAGGGGGGCACTCACCCTCGAGTGGCGTTTCCGACCATTCGAGGCTCGGCAAGCTCGAGCTTGCGGTTCAAGCTCGAAGCGCCGTAGCGCCTGGTCGAAGTGCCCGGTCCAAGCTCGGAAGTTGTGTCCCGCACCTCAAACTCCAACTTTTAATTTTACACGTTTCGAAGTTCAGCTCAAATTTTTGGAGAAAGTTCAAAAGGGGCAAAGAGCTCCACGGGGCTGCCAGCTCGCCCCTGGCGCGCTCTGCTCCGGCCGGAGTCCGGCCGCCACGTGGCCGGCGTGTGGCGGAGACCGCGTCGGGTCGGCCGAGCTGTGGCGGCAGCTAGCTTTTGTCCTCACGCGTTTGTCCAAGCCTTCCGTACCGTCACTTCGCGGGCGACGGCGCACTGCTGCCTCGCGCCGCGGAGCGCCATCATGGCAAGCTCGCTCGGCACTGGTCGCAGCCGCGCAGCGCCGCCCCGCAGTCGCGATGCTCGCTCGCTACGCGCCAAGGAGCACTGTGGAGGATCCCCAGCGATCACGCCACAATCTTCCTCGCCCAATCGTGTCGCGCGCGCTCTGTTCGAGCTCGCCGCGCCATCAATGGCGACCGCGACAGCCACCCACGCGCTCGCACGCTCCCGAGGCCGCACAGTGCCTCCCTTGCGTGCCCAAGCACTCCACCGCGCACTCCCACCCCTCCTCTCACTCGCTCACTTGGTCATTTCCACTTCCCCGCGCTCGCTCGGTCTTCTTCCTCCTCGCGACGCGCAAGCCGAACCCAAGCTCTTCGCGAAATTCCTCGTCCACGCTCCACCATTCCCCAATCCATCCCGCACGGAGCTAGTCCACTCCACCAGCTCCAAAACCCCCAACTTTCCCCAAGCTATTGTCCCTTCTCCGGCGAGAATTTGCGATTTCCCCAAATCGACTTTTCCGGCCGTCGAACCACCTCACCGTCGAGACCCTACTCCGAGCCTTCCCCGAGCCTCCTCGAGCACGCCGTTGGCTTCCCCAAGCTCTGCTGGTGCTCTAGGACCTCTTCCCCCACCGCGAGCGGCACCGAGCTCGCCGGCGCAGACCCCGCAGCGGCCGCGCCGCCACCTCCTCGTCGCCGGCGTAACTCCGTCGACCCCCGGCCTCCCAACCGTGCCCAAACGACTCGTGGTGAGCCAAGGACCCTTTTCCCCCTCTTCCCCGAGCCCAGTTCGCCGTGGTTTGCCCGGCGTAACTCCGGCGAGCTCCCGAGGGCCATTGTTCATCGTCTACCTCTTTCCAGGGTCTTTCGTGCAAAAGTGCAGGACCTGTTCGCGAAAGTTCGAAAGTTCTAGGGTTCTCGGTGAAAATAGATTCTTACCCTAGATTTGATTTTTCCCGAAACTTGTAAAATCGATTAAAAATCGTAGAAAAATCAGAAAAATATGCAAAAATACTCTCTGGAATCGTTAGAGTCTAAACTACAATCTCTATTAGACATGTGTATGCTTTTGGTGAACTGTTGTTGAATTAAAAATCAAACTGTGAAAACCTAAAGTTGTGCACCATTTCAAATCCAGAGCTCCGCTGGGGTTGAGCTTTGGATATGTTGTTAGTAGTGGTTTTGGACAGCTTGTGTCCAAAGGAGACTCAAAAATATGGTGTGTAGCTCCAGATATGAATTAAATTGTGTTTTCTGACTTTTTGCAGTAAAGAAATCACTAAAAATAAACTGTGTAGCGAAAAATCACCATTTTGCTCCTGAGAACTTAAAACTTGTTAGCACACATGTTAAAAATGAAAAACTTAATTTTTGCTCTGTTTAGGATGGTAAATAAATAAATATGTGTTTTTGGATAGAAAAATATTGAGGACTACCCAAGGGTTGTTTTGAGCCATCACTTGGCCAGAGCCCTCCTCATGCTTATGCTTAGCTTTGGTAGGAAGATCTCCTGAAATGGATAAATTTTCAATTTATTATGAATTTAACTCACTTCCTGCAGCTAGCTGTTTATAGATTTTTAATAGATTATGTGTAGCTCGAAATTAGCTAAATTTTGGAGTGAGCTTAGCTCTTATACTCCAATAGCTGTCATAAAGTTTATAGCTAAAAATGTTAAGCAGAAATGGAGAAACAAATATAGAAAGAATCTAGGTGGAAATTGAAATATATAAAAGAATAAACCTTTTTGGTTAATTAATTGAAATAAAATGGTTAGAATCTAAAATTCAGAACAGCCACCCTAATTTGTGAAGAAATAAATAGAATTCTTTTATATATGTACACAATCATCATCGAAGTCAAATAAAACCTTATCTACACCTACACCTTGTTTTTGTGAGAACAATAGAAATGCCTAAGCTGGTCTAGGTGGTTATGGCCTCAAATGCCCCGTGCTTTATTTGGAACATTGAAATCGCTGTAAATCTTATGCATATGCATCTCGTATAGATCCCGGAGTATGCGTACCGTCCCGGATTCCGAAGAAGGACCACAAGAAGGATGGGAGAATGCCGCGGAAGCAAGTCAAACTAACCCTGCCTTAGCCAAGCTTTGAGTCGAGCAAAAAGGCAAGCCCCGGAGCATGACCTAACTCTTACTAAATTATGCACTTTGAATTCTCTATGTTCGTGCATTTACGTTTCTAGGAGTTGATTGAAAACCATAGCTGCAGTAAATTCCTAGTACCATGACTTGCAACACTAGTATGAAAGGGATCGATAGAGCATTGCTATAGGTCCGTTACAAGTCGAGTGATTTCCTGTCACTCGCGAGACATAGGAATTGCTTGTCTTTACTTATGTTGGAATCATAAGGATTGACGGGCGGGATGATAGATGTAGATCTCCCGTCCGTGTATGATAATTGATTAAGGTCGAAATGTGTGGTAGAGTGTGTCAAGTTTTTGAACGTACCACATGCATGCCGGTATATGGGAGCCGGTAAGCCCGGTACCAGATTGAAGCAGCTAGGGCCGATAGCCATCTCTCCTTGGAAACTTTGTTTTCCCCTGCCGTACACTTGTGGATATATGCGTGATGCTGTGAGTGAAGCAGTAAACCTTTATCCTAAGGAAGTGGACCCGGTTCCGAATTGTGGATCGATGGGAAAGGTTGGGAAATGCTTGTACCTTTTATCGCAAGCAGAGTATCCGTGTGTGTTGGGTTTCCCCTGGCCAGGTAGCACAAATTCGGTTCGAACTGTCCGCTTCTCGCGGTTAATGAGACTGCTTGACCGCCTTGCTACATCGAGTAATAAGTGGAATTATGAGATCATGAACTTGTTCTATGAATAACTTGTATTGCACCA
The DNA here is from genome assembly GCA_015342445.1 of Digitaria exilis. Lineage (NCBI taxonomy): Eukaryota > Viridiplantae > Streptophyta > Magnoliopsida > Poales > Poaceae > Digitaria > Digitaria exilis. The sequence goes on from JACEFO010001446.1 coordinate 42,123, forward strand.
CTTGTATGCTTAGAGAGGATGCTAATTTAGAATGGTTAAATTTACTAGAATATGAAGCTAAAACTTGAAAGCAAGGATCTACTTTAGTTGCTTTTTGGCAAACAAACCCACCAGCCAAAAGCCTCTCATTGTCTAGATGTCGGTGATGTAGATTTCACCCGACGGGTAAGCCTTGCTGAGTATTAGTATACTCAGCCTTGCTTGTGACAATATTTTACAGGTATCATTTTGGATGTGGATGCTATGACTTGGCCCGTCCAGGTTCCACCTGGCTGGCACATCGAATGGGTCCCGTCCTCTGGCGAGGATCGGGAGGAGTAGCTTCGTGGCAGGCTTCAGCACGGAGTTATTTGTACCGCCGTTAGATTATTTACTTCCGCTGCAATGAACTTCTAATTTCAGTTGTTATGAACTTTCAAATTCCGCTGCAAGACTTGTACTCTGATTTTATTTCAACTCGGTTTGTAATAACTAGGTTACCTATGTGCGTGATTTAATTTGTGGAATGTTGTAATCTCTGGAACCCGCCTTCGTGTGGGCGTGCTGTTGTTTCGATCGGGAAAAGTACGTGGTTTAATCGGGTTTAATCCGACGGCGCTCCAGCTTATTCCGGATTAAGTGCTTGACTACGTGATTAGTGGTCCAAAGGTACTTAACTTGGAATAATTTCGGAGTGGGTCCGCCACAGCTGGCATCAGAGCCGAAACAGCAGCCCGGAGAGAGCAACAAACCTTTAATAAACGATTTTTGAATAAAACTTGCCAACTCGTGCTTCCGATGCGTTTTGCAAAGGAAAGTTAAGTTAGGACCGTTAAGGATGTTACCTAGAGCGTGAAGCCTATGTGGGTTAAGGGATCACGTTATGATAGGTGGCAGATAGTATATTATGCTAACTTCCAGCACATTTCATTCTGTCATTTACTTTCCGCAATGGTGGGCGCAAGGTACGGCGATTGCTGTAACGTACCACGGCACTATATGAAAATATAGTGGCGGCACATAGTCAATACGCTGTGATGGCGTATGAAAATAGAATAGGATGGTGGGCGCAAGGTACGGCGATTGCTGTAGCGTACCACGGCATCATATGCAAATATGATGGCGGCACAAAGTCAATACGCTATGTCAATAGCGTATGAAACCGTCAATATGTCGCCTCGGTGACATATGAACATTGCCCGTTCAATGTTAAACGTTCGGGTGCCACCTCTATAGTGGGTGGTAATGAATGGAGACGCTTTCGTGAGTGCTGGCACGAAAGGTTGATTATGAATGCTCTGGGATGAATTTTCTGCAGGTACACTAACCGCGATTTCGTACGTTGAAACGGTTAGAGAATTCCGACTAGTTACTATAGGGAGAGACGGATATTGCCTAGCCACCGGCACTAACTTCGTAAGCCAAAAGTTATTGGCATGTGTGTTGGCGAGAACGAATAGGCCGCTCATGCATTGCATCTCACTGAATTGACATGGATTTTAATAAGTGACCGAATCGAACCGCCATCAAAGGAATTGAAATCACAACCCAAAAAAAATCCTGCTGAGAACAATCTGTTGCACCCTTAATTCGAAACTGAAAACGTTGTCGAACGAAAAAGTGTTCAACACGAAAGTTGTCATAAATATTATGGAGTAAATGCTGGAGAAATTTCAACGAAAATGGTTCAGTAAAATTGGAGTTATGCTTAAAATGGTAACCCCCTGTCTGCTGGAATTTTCTGGAAACAACAAGTTTGAAAGTGGATTTTTACACCCTCTTAACAGCATTTTCTGCTAGAGGCTTAAAAATGAAACTTGTCACAAATTTTGACTAGTTTATGCTGTACAAGTTTCCACAAATTTGGTTCAGCCAATTAAAGGTTATGCTCAAAATACCAACTTCCTGTCTGCTGGAATTTCAGCAGAGAGTTAATTAAAAAATTGGGGTTTTTGCGCCACCTAGGTCACTCGTTCTGTTTTTGGGTTGAACTAAAAAGTTATGGGAAGTTATCTGAACTGTATTATGGTCAAGATTGGGCAATGGTTGGGCTTATAGATTTAGAGATATGAAATTTTTCCTACTCTGTCCATAATCTGATTACTTTCTTTAAATATATGTCGGTTCTCACTTAGATTTGATGTCTATATTGCTGCCGCCTCACTTGTAGCTAGCTCTGTTGTGGCATGTCTAATTTTCAACACTTAAGTAAGCTGCAATTAAGTTAAAAAAAAAAGGCAAGACTTTTGGACAAGTAAAACTCGAAATATGAACCAAATACCGATTTCCTGCCTTGCTGAAAATTCTGGGGACAGTAATTAAGAATTTGAATTTTTGCACCATCTTAACCTCAAAATTGGAGGAATGCTGAACAGTAACATGGTATACAAATATGTTAGGAACAATCTGGTGAAGTTTGGGAAATTTTGGGGTGATAAACTTTTGGCTAGAATATTTTACTTACTGTCCAAAATCTGCCTTGTTTTGTCTCCTTCATGCCGAACTCCATAATCTGACAGAGGAATTAGTAAAACTAAGCACAAGGTCTAATTTATGTGAAATATCAGTGGGAAATTTATTCCAAAGTCTGACTACCTCATGCTGCCACACTTTGGAAACCAACGAACCAATAATGAGTGGTCAGTTATTGAAGTTTATACCCTTAGTTTTCGGCCTACCTTGGACATTGCTGTACTAGGATATTTTTCGACCCTTAAGGAAATCTGATGCAACCCCAATGAATATCAGGCTTGTCCCTAATAAGGTGCACTAAAGGCTATCGTGCCCCTTTTGATAGGCGAAACTGAAGTTATGGTCAATTGCTAAGTCTATGCCTTTCTTGGCACAACTAGTAAAGCTCGAAAGTTTGCATATTTTGGAGCTTTGAATTACTAAAAACTGGACCTTAGAAACTTAAGGTTGCAGCTAGAAATATTAGACTCCCATTACTCGTCATAGCCTGCAAGTGGGAATTATGTCAAAGACCTTCCCGTGAAGATGCTATGTCTAGACTAAATGATGGTTGTCAAAGCCGATTAGAAAATTTAGATGAAACACTCAGAAAGGTTCAGCCCCGAGGGAATAAGGAAACTAGAATTATAGGCAGAATTATAAAGTTCGGTGTGCTAAAAATCCATCTAAACCGAGAAGCCTAGATTGAAAGTTTTGACCAAACTTAACCAATAAATCAGCGTCTGAAATGCAAGGCAATATGGACTACTTCAATCCATTCCCTTTGTCCTATTCCTTTTTGACACTTGATCCGCTTATGAAATAGGAGGATGTAATGACTTAGGATCAGCACGTGTTTCTTCCTTGGACGTAATTATTAATTAACAAGTTAGTTAAGGGTGGATCAAGAACTTTGAGCTTAGGAGGAGTATATGCATATGCAATGACTGGAACCAATAATGTAAATGTAGGGTGTCAAGTATAACAATGTCCTATTACATGATGTGTTGAGATCCGAACCATCGACCTCCCTTAATGCTCGATTGAATACCCCTCAATTCTCACACCTTGATCGAATTGTTATCACTAACTCTCACATGCCGCGTGATTTTGATCACCCACCACTCTCGACTTTTGGTCCCCTATACTCAACTACCTGGAATTCTTGATCCTTGAATCCTTGTTTTATTCTTGCTCAAGGAAATAAATATAAATGAGAACAAGACGTAAGTTGGGTCAAGGTCACATTTGTATGCATAGAGGTTACCCATGCCTTCTTCATACAATGGAATCATTCCGAGTAATTCATGTGCATGGGCATTGCATACCATTAACATGTCGTTTGCACCATGATAATCTTTTGGTACCTAACCACATGTGTGTCTAACCCATGAATGCTTCTCCCTCCTGGTGTCAATTGGGTTGTCCCCTCTGAATTTATTGTGGTATTGTATTCCCTAACCTGTGGTGCCGTGATGGAACCTAGGACCTCGTGTGTGCGCTGCAGCCACACGCTTGAGTCACTTGGGGCACACTGGTATCTTGGTATGTGGGAATATGACCCGCAAAAGACCTTTATTGACAACCCAAATCGATACTTCCTTACTCTCCCTAATTGTTCCGCAATGATGAATTTTAATTATGTGGTGTGAGGTCTACTAACTTGCATCACGGCATGTACGTCATACTCTCATAAGCATACGCACCATACGCTCATGTGCACGTGCATCATATCATGTGCACCTCATCATGAACATGCCATGTATACCATGGTAAAGTGCATAAGTTTGGCAATTTAACAATTAAGATAAAAATTTGAGCAAGAATTTTCCAAAATTTCCATACCACACCACCTTTTCTAGGTGTGTTCCCTCATTGCCATAAGTAGATCTTTTATTGCCCCATCCGTGTTGTTCCTCTTAGCTCATCTTAGAAATTGGGCGGCAACCCCGTGTAACGTCATGCCATGATCGTCTAGTAGGATGTGGGCTAGTTTTAAAAATCTTTTGAGCACTCTTGTCATCTCATAACCTCGTTGTTCATTAACCCTCCCCAGAGTTTATTCCTAGTTCTTGTTGATATAAAAGTGGGTAAATCATTGATTAATTAAGACCTACAGTTGGTTAAGCGTCTTGCCTACGACTAGCTATAGTCTCAAAAGATCACCTTTGCCTACTGTTTCTCCCACCATCACCGCAGGGTCTCAAGGGCCAGTTTGACCCCCTCCGTATCCGTGCGTCGTGTGCTCTGCCCCGTTTACCAGTCCACTATCACCTTCGTCGTTTTTCCCTACCGCGGCTGGCCAACACTACCCCCAGTTGCCGTCGTACCATCGTCCCGTCACCCGGGGAATCTCACTACCGGCCACTACCAAGCCACGCGCCACCAAAAGTCCATTGCCATTGTCTTACCGTGGAATCCTACGCTGACACCCTGTGTCACGAAATGGCAAAGCTCAACTTAGAGATTGTTCCACACGGGTACTTCAACCATATTGCAGTGGAACCAACCTTGCACGATCAGATTGTTATGGCCCAATTAAATGATGCGGGCGTTAAAGTGCTCAAAAGAAAATTGTCTAAAGAGAAAGTGAAGGAGAAGTACCAGTGCTTCCGGTTAGACGGGCAAGGAGTCCTATGGTTTGGACACCGCCTCATGGTGCCCAAAAACATGGAACTCCGGAGGAAGATTATGGGTGAGGCTCATCTCTCCAAATTTTCTATTCATCCCGGCAGCACCAAAATGTATCAAGACTTGAAGCAAAACTTTTGGTGGACTCGAATGAAGCGAGAAATTGCCACATATGTGTCGGAATGTGACACCTGCCAGCGGGTTAAGGCCAGCCACTTGAAGGTAGCAGGCACGCTTCAACCTCTACCTATTCCCTCATGGAAGTGGGAAGATATCAGTATGGATTTTATTGTTGGACTTCCCAGGACCCTTCAGGGCCACGATTCTATTTGGGTAATTGTGGATCGCCTTACCAAGACCGCACATTTTATTCCAGTCAATACCACTTATTCTGCTAAAAAGTATGCGGAGATTTATTTGGAGCGGATCGTTTGTCTACATGGGGTACCCAAGACGATAATTTCAGATCGTGGTGCTCTTTTCGTAGCACGCTTTTGGGAGCAATTGCAAATGTCCTTAGGCACCAAACTGATCCGCAGCTCAGCATATCACCCACAGACCGATGGGCAAACAGAAAGGGTAAATCAAATACTTGAGGATATGCTTCGAGCATGTGTTATCCATTATGGGAAGAATTGGGAGAAATGTTTATCCCTGGCTGAATTCTCCTATAATAACAGCTACCAAACGAGTTTAAAAATGGCACCTTTCGAAGCCCTATATGGTAGGAGATGTCGGACCCCGTTGTGTTGGTCCCAGGCAGGCGAGAGGTACACTTATGGCCCTGACCTTGTGAAGGAAGCCGAAGAAAAGGTTAGGATCATTCGGGAGAATTTGAAGACCGCCCAGTCACGGCAAAAGAGCTACTTTGATCAGCGGCGGGAGCCACTTCAGTTCGAAGTTGGTGATCGCGTATATCTTAAGGTCTCCCCGACCAAGGGTGTGCAAAGATTTGGACTCAAGGGCAAGCTTGCACCTCGTTATATCGGCCCGTATGAAATTACTCAGCAATGTGGGCCGGTAGCCTATCAAGTAAAGCTTCCCGAGAAACTTTCAGCGGTACACAATGTATTCCATGTTTCTCAACTCAAGAGGTGTCTTCGTGTCCCAACCGAAGTTGTTGAACAAGAGGAACTCTCGGTTGAACCGGATCTCTCTTATGATGAGCATCCCGTTAAGATCCTCGACGAGAAAGAGCGACAAACACGAAGGAAGGGAGTTAAAATGTACAAAGTTCAGTGGAGTCATCACTCCGAAGATGAAGCCACGTGGGAAACCGAGGACTATCTTAGGAAGAATTTCCCCGACATACTTTCCTAAGCCGAGGTATTTCTTTTCCCCTCTCTATCTCTAGGTTTAATCGAATCTCGGGACGAGATTCCTTTTAAGGGGGGTAGGCTGTGACATCTCTGATGTCAAAAGAATTAAAAAGTGCAATTAAAATCAATACAACAGGGAATTGGGTTGAAATTCAAAAATTCGTCAAAAATTCAATTATAATTCAAAAACAAGGGTTGTTTGGCACCCAACTAAAACTTAAACATCTCGGACAGCCCTTCGCGACAACCTCGCCACGGCGTTCGCGCCGATCGGTGACCCTCGAGCGGGAATGTCCGTCACGATCGAGGTTAGCCGTAAAAATCCGTCCCGATCGAGCTATGTCCGTGACGATCGAGCCTAGTCAGTATGTCCGTGACGATCGAGCTATGACCGTGACGATCGAGCCTAGCCGGTAGTTTCCGTCACGATTCGAGGCTGCACGACAGGACCCTCGAGGCCCCGCCGTCCGTCGCGCTCGAGGCTCCGCAGCCAAGCTCGAGGGCTCACCCTCGAGCGACGTTCCGTCACCCTCGAGGCTCCGCAGCCAAGCTCGAGGACTCACCCTCGAGCGACGTTCCGTCACGCTCGAGGCTTCGCAGCCAAGCTCGAGGGGGGCACTCACCCTCGAGTGGCGTTTCCGACCATTCGAGGCTCGGCAAGCTCGAGCTTGCGGTTCAAGCTCGAAGCGCCGTAGCGCCTGGTCGAAGTGCCCGGTCCAAGCTCGGAAGTTGTGTCCCGCACCTCAAACTCCAACTTTTAATTTTACACGTTTCGAAGTTCAGCTCAAATTTTTGGAGAAAGTTCAAAAGGGGCAAAGAGCTCCACGGGGCTGCCAGCTCGCCCCTGGCGCGCTCTGCTCCGGCCGGAGTCCGGCCGCCACGTGGCCGGCGTGTGGCGGAGACCGCGTCGGGTCGGCCGAGCTGTGGCGGCAGCTAGCTTTTGTCCTCACGCGTTTGTCCAAGCCTTCCGTACCGTCACTTCGCGGGCGACGGCGCACTGCTGCCTCGCGCCGCGGAGCGCCATCATGGCAAGCTCGCTCGGCACTGGTCGCAGCCGCGCAGCGCCGCCCCGCAGTCGCGATGCTCGCTCGCTACGCGCCAAGGAGCACTGTGGAGGATCCCCAGCGATCACGCCACAATCTTCCTCGCCCAATCGTGTCGCGCGCGCTCTGTTCGAGCTCGCCGCGCCATCAATGGCGACCGCGACAGCCACCCACGCGCTCGCACGCTCCCGAGGCCGCACAGTGCCTCCCTTGCGTGCCCAAGCACTCCACCGCGCACTCCCACCCCTCCTCTCACTCGCTCACTTGGTCATTTCCACTTCCCCGCGCTCGCTCGGTCTTCTTCCTCCTCGCGACGCGCAAGCCGAACCCAAGCTCTTCGCGAAATTCCTCGTCCACGCTCCACCATTCCCCAATCCATCCCGCACGGAGCTAGTCCACTCCACCAGCTCCAAAACCCCCAACTTTCCCCAAGCTATTGTCCCTTCTCCGGCGAGAATTTGCGATTTCCCCAAATCGACTTTTCCGGCCGTCGAACCACCTCACCGTCGAGACCCTACTCCGAGCCTTCCCCGAGCCTCCTCGAGCACGCCGTTGGCTTCCCCAAGCTCTGCTGGTGCTCTAGGACCTCTTCCCCCACCGCGAGCGGCACCGAGCTCGCCGGCGCAGACCCCGCAGCGGCCGCGCCGCCACCTCCTCGTCGCCGGCGTAACTCCGTCGACCCCCGGCCTCCCAACCGTGCCCAAACGACTCGTGGTGAGCCAAGGACCCTTTTCCCCCTCTTCCCCGAGCCCAGTTCGCCGTGGTTTGCCCGGCGTAACTCCGGCGAGCTCCCGAGGGCCATTGTTCATCGTCTACCTCTTTCCAGGGTCTTTCGTGCAAAAGTGCAGGACCTGTTCGCGAAAGTTCGAAAGTTCTAGGGTTCTCGGTGAAAATAGATTCTTACCCTAGATTTGATTTTTCCCGAAACTTGTAAAATCGATTAAAAATCGTAGAAAAATCAGAAAAATATGCAAAAATACTCTCTGGAATCGTTAGAGTCTAAACTACAATCTTTATTAGACATGTGTATGCTTTTGGTGAACTGTTGTTGAATTAAAAATCAAACTGTGAAAACCTAAAGTTGTGCACCATTTCAAATCCAGAGCTCCGCTGGGGTTGAGCTTTGGATATGTTGTTAGTAGTGGTTTTGGACAGCTTGTGTCCAAAGGAGACTCAAAAATATGGTGTGTAGCTCCAGATATGAATTAAATTGTGTTTTCTGACTTTTTGCAGTAAAGAAATCACTAAAAATAAACTGTGTAGCGAAAAATCACCATTTTGCTCCTGAGAACTTAAAACTTGTTAGCACACATGTTAAAAATGAAAAACTTAATTTTTGCTCTGTTTAGGATGGTAAATAAATAAATATGTGTTTTTGGATAGAAAAATATTGAGGACTACCCAAGGGTTGTTTTGAGCCATCACTTGGCCAGAGCCCTCCTCATGCTTATGCTTAGCTTTGGTAGGAAGATCTCCTGAAATGGATAAATTTTCAATTTATTATGAATTTAACTCACTTCCTGCAGCTAGCTGTTTATAGATTTTTAATAGATTATGTGTAGCTCGAAATTAGCTAAATTTTGGAGTGAGCTTAGCTCTTATACTCCAATAGCTGTCATAAAGTTTATAGCTAAAAATGTTAAGCAGAAATGGAGAAACAAATATAGAAAGAATCTAGGTGGAAATTGAAATATATAAAAGAATAAACCTTTTTGGTTAATTAATTGAAATAAAATGGTTAGAATCTAAAATTCAGAACAGCCACCCTAATTTGTGAAGAAATAAATAGAATTCTTTTATATATGTACACAATCATCATCGAAGTCAAATAAAACCTTATCTACACCTACACCTTGTTTTTGTGAGAACAATAGAAATGCCTAAGCTGGTCTAGGTGGTTATGGCCTCAAATGCCCCGTGCTTTATTTGGAACATTGAAATCGCTGTAAATCTTATGCATATGCATCTCGTATAGATCCCGGAGTATGCGTACCGTCCCGGATTCCGAAGAAGGACCACAAGAAGGATGGGAGAATGCCGCGGAAGCAAGTCAAACTAACCCTGCCTTAGCCAAGCTTTGAGTCGAGCAAAAAGGCAAGCCCCGGAGCATGACCTAACTCTTACTAAATTATGCACTTTGAATTCTCTATGTTCGTGCATTTACGTTTCTAGGAGTTGATTGAAAACCATAGCTGCAGTAAATTCCTAGTACCATGACTTGCAACACTAGTATGAAAGGGATCGATAGAGCATTGCTATAGGTCCGTTACAAGTCGAGTGATTTCCTGTCACTCGCGAGACATAGGAATTGCTTGTCTTTACTTATGTTGGAATCATAAGGATTGACGGGCGGGATGATAGATGTAGATCTCCCGTCCGTGTATGATAATTGATTAAGGTCGAAATGTGTGGTAGAGTGTGTCAAGTTTTTGAACGTACCACATGCATGCCGGTATATGGGAGCCGGTAAGCCCGGTACCAGATTGAAGCAGCTAGGGCCGATAGCCATCTCTCCTTGGAAACTTTGTTTTCCCCTGCCGTACACTTGTGGATATATGCGTGATGCTGTGAGTGAAGCAGTAAACCTTTATCCTAAGGAAGTGGACCCGGTTCCGAATTGTGGATCGATGGGAAAGGTTGGGAAATGCTTGTACCTTTTATCGCAAGCAGAGTATCCGTGTGTGTTGGGTTTCCCCTGGCCAGGTAGCACAAATTCGGTTCGAACTGTCCGCTTCTCGCGGTTAATGAGACTGCTTGACCGCCTTGCTACATCGAGTAATAAGTGGAATTATGAGATCATGAACTTGTTCTATGAATAACTTGTATTGCACCACTTGTATGCTTAGAGAGGATGCTAATTTAGAATGGTTAAATTTACTAGAATATGAAGCTAAAACTTGAAAGCAAGGATCTACTTTAGTTGCTTTTTGGCAAACAAACCCACCAGCCAAAAGCCTCTCATTGTCTAGATGTCGGTGATGTAGATTTCACCCGACGGGTAAGCCTTGCTGAGTATTAGTATACTCAGCCTTGCTTGTGACAATATTTTACAGGTATCATTTTGGATGTGGATGCTATGACTTGGCCCGTCCAGGTTCCACCTGGCTGGCACATCGAATGGGTCCCGTCCTCTGGCGAGGATCGGGAGGAGTAGCTTCGTGGCAGGCTTCAGCACGGAGTTATTTGTACCGCCGTTAGATTATTTACTTCCGCTGCAATGAACTTCTAATTTCAGTTGTTATGAACTTTCAAATTCCGCTGCAAGACTTGTACTCTGATTTTATTTCAACTCGGTTTGTAATAACTAGGTTACCTATGTGCGTGATTTAATTTGTGGAATGTTGTAATCTCTGGAACCCGCCTTCGTGTGGGCGTGCTGTTGTTTCGATCGGGAAAAGTACGTGGTTTAATCGGGTTTAATCCGACGGCGCTCCAGCTTATTCCGGATTAAGTGCTTGACTACGTGATTAGTGGTCCAAAGGTACTTAACTTGGAATAATTTCGGAGTGGGTCCGCCACAATTAATATCAAATCTCAACCCTTGACCAAATCGAACCGCCGTCAAAGAAATTGAAATCACAACTCAAAATCCTGCTGAGAACAGTTTGTTTGCACCCTTATTTCGAAACTGAAAACTCTGTCAAATGAAAAAGTGTTCAACATGAAAGATATCATAGATGTTATCTAGTTTGTGCTGTAGAAATTTCAACAAATTTGGTTCAGTAGATCAAGAGTTATGTTCAAAATAGTGACCCCCTGTCTGCGGGAATTTCTGGGAACAACAGGTTAGAAAATGGGGTTTTTGCACCCTCTTAACAGCAGTTTCTGCTAGAGGCTTAAAAACGAAAGTTGTCACAAATTTTGTCTAGTTTATGCTGTCAAAATTTCCACAAAATTGGTTCAGCCAAATGAAAGTTATGCTCAAAATACCAACTTCCTGTCTGCTGGAATTTCAGCAGAGAGTTAATTAAAGGATTAGGGTTTTGCGCCACCTAGATCAATTGTTCTGTTTTTTGTTGAACTAAAAAGTTATTGGAAGTTATCTGAACTGTATTATGCTCAAGTTGAGTAATGGTTGGGCTTATAGGTTAGGATATGAAATTTTTCCTACTCTGCCCATAATCTGATTACTTTCTTTAAATATATGTCGAATCTCACTTCAGATTGGATGTTTATATTGCTGCCGCCTCACTTGTAGCTAGCTCTGCTGTGGCATCCCTAAATTTTAAACACTTAAGTAAGCTACAATTAAGTTAAGGAATGCAAGACTTTTGGACAAGTAAAACTCAAAATACCGAATACCGACTTCCGGCCTTGCTGAAAATTCTGGGGACAGTAATTAAGAATTTGAATTTCTGCACCGTCTTAACCTCAAAATTGAAGAAATGTTGAACAGTAAAATTGTGTACAAATATGTTAGGAACAATCTGGTGAAGTTTGGGAAATTTTGGGGTATTAAATTGTTGGCCATGAATATTTTACTTACTGTCCAAAATCTGCCTTGTTTTGTCTCCTTCATGCCGAATTCCAAGTACAAGGTCTAACTATAAAATATCAGTGGGAAAGTTATTCTGAAGTCTGACTACCTCCTGCTGCCACACTTTGGAAACCGACGAACAAATCATGATTGGTGCAATTTCAGTTTGTTTAGTCAGAGACAAACCGCCTGCTGCGTTGTATATATGCTCGGAAGACGACTGCATCTCACACCTTGCATTATATCAGCATGTGTGTTGAGTGATTTGGGAGACTTGTTGGAATAAACTAATATTAAAACAAAGCAACAGAAATAACATAGGAGTGACCGAAATATTTATATTCTGAAAACAGCCGTATGTATTCACTGCCGGACCCAGCTTGTTTACTGTGTGCCTTTGGGCAGCAAAGAGACTATAGCCCACGACAAAGCTTTGGCCAGGTGCTAAACAAGAGTAGTTTCGGCACAACTAGTAAAGCTCGAAAGTTGCATGTTTTGGAGTTTTGAGTTACTAAAAACTGGACCTTAGAAACTTAAGGTTGCAGCTAGAAATATTAGACTCCCATTATTCGTTCATAACCTACCAGTGGGATTTATGTCAGAAACTTTCCCAGGAAGATGCTATGTCTAGACTAAATGATGGTTATCAAAGCCGATTAGAAAATTTAGATGGAATACTCACAAAAGTTCAGCCCCAAGGGAATAAGGAAACTAGAGTTATAGGCGGAATTATAAAGTTTGGTGTGCTGAAAATCCATCTAAACCGAGAAGCCTAGATTGAAAGTTTTGACCAAACTTAACCACTAGATCAGCGTCTGAGAGGCAAACCAATGTGTAGACTACCAAATTCCTACTACCTGGCCAAGGACGAGAGATTTTGGGATGCTGGAGCTAGGAGCTATGACTTCTCTTCTACGGAAACACAATCTGTCCAGAGTAATTCTTCTTTAATTTTAATCTCTAATATCCTCCACATCTACGCTACTATAAGACACCTGACCCAACGCAAGGCAATATGGACTACTTTAATCTATTCTCTTTGTCCTATCCCTTTTAGACGTTTGATCCACTTATGAAATGGGAGAATGTAATGACTTAGGATCAGCACGTGCTTCCTCCTTAGGCGTAATCATTAAAATAATAAGTTAGTTAAGGGTGGATCAAGAACCTTGAACTTAGAGAGGAGTATATGGATATGCAATGACTTGAACCAATATTGTAAATGTAGGGGTGTCAAGTATAACAATGTCCTATTACATGATGTGTTAGGATCCGAACCCTTGACCTCCCTTATTGCTCGGTTCCTTACACCTCAACTCTCACATCTTGATCAAATTATTATCGCTAACTCTCACATGCCGCGTGATTTTGATCACCCGCCGCTCTCTACTTTTGGTTCCCTATACTCAACTACCTTGATTTCTTGATCCTTGAATCCTTGTTTTATTCTTGCTCAAGAAAATAAAAATAAATGAGAACAAGATGTAAATTGGGTCAAGGTCACATTTGTATGCATAAAGGTTACCCGTACCTTCTTCATGCAATGGAATCATTCCGAGTAATTCATGTGCATGGGCATTGCATACCATTAACATGTCATTTGCACCATGAAAAATCTTTTGGTACCTAACCACATGTGCATCTAACCCATGAATGCTTCTCCCTCCTGGTGTCAATTGGGTTGTCCCCTCTGAATTTATTGTGGTATTGTATTCCCTAACCATGGTGCCGTGATGGAACCTAGGACCTCGTGTGTGCGCTGCAGCCACACGCTTGAGTCGCTTGGAGCACACTGGTATCTTGGTATGTGGGAATATGACCCACAAAGACCTTTATTGACAACCCAAATCGATACTTCCTTACTCTCCCAAATTGTCCCGCAATGATGATTTTAATTATGTGGTGTGAGGTCTACTAACTTGCATCACGGCATGTACGTCATACTCGCATAAGCATATGCACCATACGCTCATGTGCATGTGTATCATATCATGTGCACCTCATCATGAACATGCCATGTCTACCATGGTGAAGTGCGTAAGTTTGGCAATTTGGCAATTAAGATAAAAATTTGAGCAAGAGTTCCCAAAAAAAAAAAAATTTCGATATCACACCACCTTTTCTAGATGTATTCCCTCCTTGCCATAAGTAGATCTTTTATTAGCCATCCGTGTTGTTCTTTTAGCTCGTCTTAGAAATTGGGCTACAACCCGTGTAACGTCATGCCATGATCGTTTAGTATAGTGTGGGCTAGATTTTAAACAAAATCTATTGAGCACTCTTGCCATCTCATAACCTCGTTGATCGTTAACCATCCCTTTTCTCTTAGGAGAATGCTAAAGAGTTCATTCCTTGTTCCTGTTAATATAAAAGTAGGTAAATCGTTTGTACTTAGGACCTACGATTGGTTAAGCATCTTGCCCGTGACTATCTACAGTCTCAAAGATCACCTTTGCCTACTGTTTCTCCCACCATCACCGCAGGGTCTCAAGGGCCAGTTTGACCCCCTCTGTATCCGTGCGTCGTGTGCTCTGCCCCGTTCACCATCCACTATCACCTTCGTCGTTTTTTCCCTACCGCGGCTGGTCAACACTACCCCAGTTGCCGTCGTACCACCGTTCCCGTCACCCAGGGAATCTCATTGCCGGCCCTACCTCCTGCTGGCGACACACCACTATCGCTGCTCGCTCCGACTGTCGATAAATGCAGCCTCCCCAATGGCTGCCATCACTCCATGGTGCTCCACTTAAGTCACACCACTCCACCGCTCTCGCCTCTCTTCGGCGACCTCCACGGTGCCCAAGCTGCCCATTCCCCTCCGTGTCCTCCATTCTTGGACAAGCAAACTCTGCCTCCACCTTTTCGTAAAGCCACGAAGAAGTTCCCCTCTCGGCAACCTACCTTGACGTTTAACCAAGATCCACAGCACCAACTTCATCGAAGGAGGAGTTCGCGCAGAAGTCACCGGAGGATTCCGCAAGAATTAAGTCGACGAACAAGGAGGGATTCGACTTTTCGACACCATCTATGGCTTGCCCCTTCTTTCCCCCGATTGGCCCTGGTGTTCACTGGACAATAGTGGTGTATTATTTTTGTTTTGTATGCCAAATCTTGATGCTCTTACTTTTCCATATCTACATTCATCGCCCGCACCCACATGAACGACGTTGATGTTATATCGGAGGTCTGGAATCAGTTATCATCTCTGAGCAGCAAACCTGTAAGAACTTGGGTGCGTTTGTATCTGCGTTTCTTTGGCCAACACACCTTCCTTCTAATGAAATGTCCACCTTTCCTCCCTGTGCGAATCTCGGGACGAGATTCTTTTTAAGGAGGGTAGGCTGTAACACCCCTGGTGTTTAAAGCGTATAAATAAGAGTGATTAAACAAACTAAGGCACTAAACCCTGAAACTAAAATCACTAGTAGGAATGAGAATTACACATGAGGATTGTTAAGTTTGTACTCGTGCATTGGTTCTTGAAATTTGAACCCTACAAAACTTTTCTAGTACAAATCTAAACATCTTCCCTTACAAGTTGAACGGCAAAAATTAAGTAATGCTTCTATGCCCCTAGAGGTCTTAAAGGACTAATGGCTCATATGAAGTCAACACATGAAATAATTCCAACTAAAGATATTAATGACCTTCTGAAGGCAAGGTTCTAATTTAAAATTTTAAATAAGAGTTGTGCACATCACAAACGTCTGATCAATATGAAAGGTTGTAGTTTCTTTTGTTTCAAACACCTTTCTTTAGGAAGGTACTTTCTAAAGTATAAAACCAAACCACTTTCTCAAATGGAAGTTGTGTATATATATAAAAATGTGTCTTTGCAACCTTGGTGAGATATGTATATCTCAGAGCCTTTATCCACCAAACATAGGAAATCAAGTTTTGAAAGACCAACTTAACCATGAAATGAAAAACACACGGCCACACACACCCTTTTTAAGGGAGCACACTTTGGGCTATAAATAAAATAATATTTAGAGTGCTCCTAATGTTCTTTAGTAAATTAATTGTCAATGATTTAATGTTAGGCTTAAATGATTGGATTAGTAAGCTTGCAGTTCTAATCATGGCCTACATGTGGCAACCTTTTGGTTTTAGTAATAAAATAAGATTTTGTTCACAACATGAGCTTTCATAAAATACAAGGATGTAAATTAATAATAATTTAATATAAGTTATGTTGTTAGTGACATAATTAAAGTTGAGCATATGAAATAAATAAGCATCTAACTTCATGTATGTGTCCATGTTTTAACTTTAAGTTAAAATAAGATTTTACTCCCAAAATAAAAGGGGTAGGTCTATAAATTGAAAACTCCTCGAGTATCCTACCTCTGATGTTCAAGTGACAATAATGAAGGGTTTTAAGAAAGGAGGGAGAGGTTAATAAAATAATTAATAAAAGGATTTGGGAAGATCAGGCAATGCAATGGAAAGAAAGTTATGAATTTACCAACCTATTGAAAAAGGGAGAAAACTTGGACTAACACTACCAAATGAGGAAGTTAATTGAGACTTGAGTTTTGGTCTTACAAAGGTGGATTAGTATGCAAATAAAACACCTCCTCTTTTCTACCTTGTTAGAATATCTTTGGAAGCAATTCGAATTATGGAAATTTAATTTGGATTAAAATTATGACTTATAAGGAAAGCCCAAATTCTCTAATATAACTATGATGGGTAAAAAGCTTATAAAAGACTAGGTCTCAAATGTGGAATTTACATCTTTTTCCCCATATTTTGGAGTTGAATTGATAAGGCCAAAAATCATACCAAATTCAAATTCAAATCTTATTGAATTTAAAACTGCACCTAAACCAAGAATGCTTCACAACTTTTCAAACCTCCATTGTAACACTGATGTTCTAAGGTTTCCAAAATGTATTTATTCGTAATTTTTGGACATCGGGAGCTATT
>JACEFO010001447.1:0-71820 GCA_015342445.1 Digitaria exilis
ACAGTGCATTCGGGTGCCGAAACACCCGTTTTGCTTCGATTTTCGTGCAGTAGGTAACCGAATGCTCCAAAACACTCCCAAACATCATTTAGGGCCTAACGGAGTAGATTGGAAGTGTCCGTAGCGAAAAACCCATTTTGAAGTTCGTTGTTACGAGGCAGTGCATCCGGGCACCGAAACGGACCCGTTTCGCTCCGTTTTGCATGCAGAAGGTACCGAAACGCGCCAAATCACTCCCTAACATCGTTTTGGGTCCAATGGAGGCTATTGGGTATGTTCGTGCGAAAAAATTCAACAGAAGTTTCGGGCGCGAAACAGTGCATTCGGGTGCCGAAACACCCGTTTTTGCTTCGATTTTCGTGCAGTAACCGAATGCTCCCAAAACACTCCCAAACATCATTTAGGGCCTAACGGAGTAGATTGGAAGTGTCCGTAGCGAAAAACCCATTTTGAAGTTCGTTGTTACGAGGCAGTGTGCATCCGGGCACCGAAAACGGACCCGTTTCGCTCCGTTTTGCATGCAGAAGGTACCGAAACGCGCCAAATCACTCCCTAACATCGTTTTGGGTCCAATGGAGGCTATTGGGTATGTTCGTGCGAAAAAATTCAACAGAAGTTCGGGGCGCGAAACAGTGCATTCGGGTGCCGAAACACCCGTTTTGCTTCGATTTTCGTGCAGTAGGTAACCGAATGCTCCAAAACACTCCCAAACATCATTTAGGGCCTAACGGAGTAGATTGGAAGTGTCCGTAGCGAAAAACCCATTTTTGAAGTTCGTTGTTACGAGGCAGTGCATCCGGGCACCGAAACGGACCCGTTTCGCTCCGTTTTTGCATGCAGAAGGTACCGAAACGCGCCAAATCACTCCCTAACATCGTTTTGGGTCCAATGGAGGCTATTGGGTATGTTCGTGCGAAAAAATTCAACAGAAGTTCGGGGCGCGAAACAGTGCATTCGGGTGCCGAAACACCCGTTTTGCTTCGATTTTCGTGCTGTAGGTAACCGAATGCTCCAAAACACTCCCAAACATCATTTAGGGCCTAACGGAGTAGATTGGAAGTGTCCGTAGCGAAAAACCCATTTTGAAGTTCGTTGTTACGAGGCAGTGCATCCGGGCACCGAAACGGACCCGTTTCGCTCCGTTTTGCATGCAGAAGGTACCGAAACGCGCCAAATCACTCCCTAACATCGTTTTGGGTCCAATGGAGGCTATTGGGGTATGTTCGTGCGAAAAAATTCAACAGAAGTTCGGGGCGCGAAACAGTGCATTCGGGTGCCGAAAACACCCGTTTTGCTTCGATTTTCGTGCTGTAGGTAACCGAATGCTCCAAAACACTCCCAAACATCATTTTAGGGCCTAACGGAGTAGATTGGAAGTGTCCGTAGCGAAAAAACCATTTTGAAGTTCGTTGTTACGAGGCAGTGCATCCGGGCACCGAAACGGACCCGTTTCGCTCCGTTTTGCATGCAGAAGGTACCGAAACGCGCCAAATCACTCCCTAACATCGTTTTGGGTCCAATGGAGGCTATTGGGTATGTTCGTGCGAAAAAAATTCAACAGAAGTTCGGGGCGCGAAACAGTGCATTCGGGTGCCGAAAACACCCGTTTTGCTTCGATTTTCGTGCAGTAGGTAACCGAATGCTCCCAAAACACTCCCAAACATCATTTAGGGCCTAACGGAGTAGATTGGAAGTGTCCGTAGCGAAAACCCATTTTGAAGTTCGTTGTTACGAGGCAGTGCATCCGGGCACCGAAACGGACCCGTTTCGCTCGTTTGTTTTGCATGCAGAAGGTACCGAAACGCGCCAAATCACTCCCTAACATCGTTTTGGGTCCAATGGAGGCTATTGGGTATGTTCGTGCGAAAAAATTCAACAGAAGTTCGGGGCGCGAAAAACAGTGCATTCGGGTGCCGAAACACCCGTTTTGCTTCGATTTTCGTGCAGTAGGTAAACCGAATGCTCCAAAACACTCCCAAACATCATTTAGGGCCTAACGGAGTAGATTGGAAGTGTCCGTAGCGAAAAACCCATTTTGAAGTTCGTTGTTACGAGGCAGTGCATCCGGGCACCGAAACGGACCCGTTTCGCTCCGTTTTGCATGCAGAAGGTACCGAAACGCGCCAAATCACTCCCTAACATCGTTTTGGGTCCAATGGAGGCTATTGGCTATGTTCGTGCGAAAAAATTCAACAGAAGTTCGGGGCGCGAAACAGTGCATTCGGGTGCCGAAACACCCGTTTTGCTTCGATTTTCGTGCAGTAGGTAACCGAATGCTCCAAAACACTCCCAAACATCATTTAGGGCCTAACGGAGTAGATTGGAAGTGTCCGTAGCGAAAAAACCCATTTTGAAGTTCGTTTGTTACGAGGCAGTGCATCCGGGCACCGAAACGGACCCGTTTCGCTCCGTTTTGCATGCAGAAGGTACCGAAACGCGCCAAATCACTCCCTAACATCGTTTTGGGTCCAATGGAGGCTATTGGGTATGTTCGTGCGAAAAAATTCAACAGAAGTTCGGGGCGCGAAACAGTGCATTCGGGTGCCCGAAACACCCGTTTTGCTTCGATTTTCGTGCAGTAGGTAACCGAATGCTCCAAAACACTCCCAAACATCATTTAGGGCCTAACGGAGTAGATTGGAAGTGTCCGTAGCGAAAAACCCATTTTGAAGTTCGTTGTTACGAGGCAGTGCATCCGGGCACCGAAACGGACCCGTTTCGCTCCGTTTTGCATGCAGAAGGTACCGAAACGCGCCAAATCACTCCCTAACATCGTTTTGGGTCAATGGAGGCTATTGGGTATGTTCGTGCGAAAAAATTCAACAGAAGTTCGGGGCGCGAAACAGTGCATTCGGGTGCCGAAACACCCGTTTTGCTTCGATTTTCGTGCAGTAGGTAACCGAATGCTCCAAAACACTCCCAAACATCATTTAGGGCCTAACGGAGTAGATTGGAAGTGTCCGTAGCGAAAAACCCATTTTGAAGTTCGTTGTTACGAGGCAGTGCATCCGGGCACCGAAACGGACCCGTTTCGCTCCGTTTTGCATGCAGAAGGTACCGAAACGCGCCAAATCACTCCCTAACATCGTTTTGGGTCCAATGGAGGCTATTGGGTATGTTCGTGCGAAAAAATTCAACAGAAGTTCGGGGCGCGAAACAGTGCATTCGGGTGCCGAAACACCCGTTTTGCTTCGATTTTCGTGCAGTAGGTAACCGAATGCTCCAAAACACTCCCAAACATCATTTAGGGCCTAACGGAGTAGATTGGAAGTGTCCGTAGCGAAAAACCCATTTTGAAGTTCGTTGTTACGAGGCAGTGCATCCCGGCACCGAAACGGACCCGTTTCGCTCCGTTTTGCATGCAGAAGGTACCGAAACGCGCCAAATCACTCCCTAACATCGTTTTGGGTCCAATGGAGGCTATTGGGTATGTTCGTGCGAAAAAAATTCAACAGAAGTTCGGGGCGCGAAACAGTGCATTCGGGTGCCGAAACACCCGTTTTGCTTCGATTTTCGTGCAGTAGGTAACCGAATGCTCCAAAACACTCCCAAACATCATTTAGGGCCTAACGGAGTAGATTGGAAGTGTCCGTAGCGAAAAAACCCATTTTGAAGTTCGTTGTTACGAGGCAGTGCATCCGGGCACCGAAACGGACCCGTTTTCGCTCCGTTTTGCATGCAGAAGGTACCGAAACGCGCCAAATCACTCCTAAACATCGTTTTGGGTCCAATGGAGGCTATTGGGTATGTTCGTGCGAAAAAATTCAACAGAAGTTCGGGGCGCGAAAAAGTGCATTCGGGTGCCGAAACACCCGTTTTGCTTCGATTTTCGTGCAGTAGGTAACCGAATGCTCCAAAACACTCCCAAACATCATTTAGGGCCTAACGGAGTAGATTGGAAGTGTCCGTAGCGAAAAACCCATTTTGAAGTTCGTTGTTACGAGGCAGTGCATCCGGGCACCGAAACGGACCCGTTTCGCTCCGTTTTGCATGCAGAAGGTACCGAAACGCGCCAAATCACTCCCTAACATCGTTTTGGGTCCAATGGAGGCTATTGGGCATGTTCGTGCGAAAAAAATTCAAACAGAAGTTCGGGGCGCGAAAACAGTGCATTCGGGTGCCGAAACACCCGTTTTGCTTCGATTTTCGTGCAGTGTAGGTAACCCGAATGCTCCAAAACACTCCCAAACATCATTTAGGGCCTAACGGAGTAGATTGGAAGTGTCCGTAGCGAAAAAACCCATTTTGAAGTTCGTTGTTACGAGGCAGTGCATCCGGGCACCGAAACGGACCCGTTTCGCTCCGTTTTGCATGCAGAAGGTACCGAAACGCGCCAAATCACTCCCTAACGTTTTGGGTCCAATGGAGGCTATTGGTATGTTCGTGCGAAAAAAATTCAACAGAAGTTCGGGGCGCGAAACAGTGCATTCGGGTGCCGAAACACCCGTTTTGCTCCGATTTTCGTGCAGTAGGTAACCGAATGCTCAAAACACTCCCAAACATCATTTAGGGCCTAACGGAGTAGATTGGAAGTGTCCGTAGCGAAAAACCCATTTTGAAGTTCGTTGTTACGAGGCAGTGCATCGGGCACCGAAACGGACCCGTTTCGCTCCGTTTTGCATGCAGAAGGTACCGAACGCGCCAAATCACTCCCTAACATCGTTTTGGGTCCAATGGAGGCTATTGGGCATGTTCGTGCGAAAAAATTCAACAGAAAGTTCGGGGCGCGCGAAACAGTGCATTCGGGTGCCGAAACACCCGTTTTGCTTCGATTTTCGTGCAGTAGGTAACCGAATGCTCCAAAACACTCCCAAACATCATTTAGGGCCTAACGGAGTAGATTGGAAGTGTCCGTAGCGAAAAACCCATTTTGAAGTTCGTTGTTACGAGGCAGTGCATCCGGGCACCGAAACGGACCCGTTTCGCTCCGTTTTGCATGCAGAAGGTACCGAAACGCGCCAAATCACTCCCCTAACATCGTTTTTGGGTCCAATGGAGGCTATTGGGTATGTTCGTGCGAAAAAAATTCAACAGAAGTTCGGGGCGCGAAACAGTGCATTCGGGTGCCGAAACACCCGTTTTGCTTCGATTTTCGTGCAGTAGGTAACCGAATGCTCCAAAACACTCCCAAACATCATTTAGGGCCTAACGGAGTAGATTGGAAGTGTCCGTAGCGAAAAACCCATTTTGAAGTTCGTTGTTACGAGGCAGTGCATCCGGGCACCGAAACGGACCCGTTTCGCTCCGTTTTGCATGCAGAAGGTACCGAAACGCGCCAAATCACTCCCTAACATCGTTTTGGGTCCAATGGAGGCTATTGGGTATGTTCGTGCGAAAAAATTCAACAGAAGTTCGGGGCGCGAAACAGTGCATTTCGGGTGCCGAAACACCCGTTTTGCTTCGATTTTCGTGCAGTAGGTAACCGAATGCTCCAAAACACTCCCAAACATCATTTAGGGCCTAACGGAGTAGATTGGAAGTGTCCGTAGCGAAAAACCCATTTTGAAGTTCGTTGTTACGAGGCAGTGCATCCGGGCACCGAAACGGACCCGTTTCGCTCCGTTTTGCATGCAGAAGGTACCGAAACGCGCCAAATCACTCCCTAACATCGTTTTGGGTCCAATGGAGGCTATTGGGTATGTTCGTGCGAAAAATTCAACAGAAGTTCGGGGCGCGAAACAGTGCATTCGGGTGCCGAAACACCCGTTTTGCTTCGATTTTCGCAGTAGTAGGTAACCGAATGCTCCAAAACACTCCCAAACATCATTTAGGGCCTAACGGAGTAGATTGGAAGTGTCCGTAGCGAAAACCCATTTTGAAGTTGGTTGTTACGAGGCAGTGCATCCGGGCACCGAAACGGGACCCGTTTCGCTCCGTTTGCATGCAGAAGGTACGAAACGCGCCCAAAATCACTCCCTAACATCGTTTGGGGTCA
This sequence comes from Digitaria exilis, assembly GCA_015342445.1. NCBI lineage: Eukaryota > Viridiplantae > Streptophyta > Magnoliopsida > Poales > Poaceae > Digitaria > Digitaria exilis. The sequence continues at coordinate 5,936 of JACEFO010001447.1, forward strand.
AATGGAGGCTATTGGGTATGTTCGTGCGAAAAAATTCAACAGAAGTTCGGGGCGCGAAACAGTGCATTCGGGTGCCGAAACACCGTTTTGCTTCGATTTTCGTGCAGTAGGTAACCGAATGCTCCAAAACACTCCCAAACATCATTTAGGGCCTAACGGAGTAGATTGGAAGTGTCCGTAGCGAAAAACCCATTTTGAAGTTCGTTGTTACGAGGCAGTGCATCCGGGCACCGAAACGGACCCGTTTCGCTCCGTTTTGCATGCAGAAGGTACCGAAACGCGCCAAATCACTCCCTAACATCGTTTTGGGTCCAATGGAGGCTATTGGGTATGTTCGTGCGAAAAAATTCAACAGAAGTTCGGGGCGCGAAACAGTGCATTCGGGTGCCGAAACACCCGTTTTGCTTCGATTTTCGTGCAGTAGGTAACCGAATGCTCCAAAACACTCCCAAACATCATTTAGGGCCTAACGGAGTAGATTGGAAGTGTCCGTAGCGAAAAACCCATTTTGAAGTTCGTTGTTACGAGGCAGTGCATCCGGGCACCGAAACGGACCCGTTTCGCTCCGTTTTGCATGCAGAAGGTACCGAAACGCGCCAAATCACTCCCTAACATCGTTTTGGGTCCAATGGAGGCTATTGGGTATTTGTGCGAAAAAATTCAACAGAAGTTCGGGGCGCGAAACAGTGCATTCGGGTGCCGAAACACCCGTTTTGCTTCGATTTTCGTGCAGTAGGTAACCGAATGCTCCAAAACACTCCCAAACATCATTTAGGGCCTAACGGAGTAGATTGGAAGTGTCCGTAGCGAAAAACCCATTTTGAAGTTCGTTGTTACGAGGCAGTGCATCCGGGCACCGAAACGGACCCGTTTCGCTCCGTTTTGCATGCAGAAGGTACAGAAACGCGCCAAATCACTCCCTAACATCGTTTTGGGTCCAATGGAGGCTATTGGGTATGTTCGTGCGAAAAAAAATTCAACAGAAGTTCGGGGCGCGAAACAGTGCATTCGGGTGCCGAAAACACCGTTTTGCTTCGATTTCGTCGTGTAGTAGGTAACCGAATGCTCCAAAACACTCCCAAACATCATTTAGGGCCTAACGGAGTAGATTGGAAGTGTCCGTAGCGAAAAACCCATTTTGAAGTTGGTTGTTACGAGCAGTGCATCCGGGCACCGAAACGGGCCCGTTTCGCTCCGTTTTGCATGCAGAAGGTACCGAAACGCGCCAAATCACTCCCTAACATCGTTTGGGTCCAATGGAGGCTATTGGGCATGTTCGTGCGAAAAAATTCAACAGAAGTTCGGGGCGCGAAACAGTGCATTCGGGTGCCGAAACACCCGTTTTGCTTCGATTTTCGTGCTGTAGGTAACCGAATGCTCCAAAACACTCCCAAACATCATTTAGGGCCCTAACGGAGTAGATTGGAAGTGTCCGTAGCGAAAAAACCCATTTTGAAGTTCGTTGTTACGAGGCAGTGCATCCGGGCACCGAAACGGGCCCGTTTCGCTCCGTTTTGCATGCAGAAGTACCGAAACGCGCCAAATCACTCCCTAACATCGTTTTGGGGTCCAATGGAGGCTATTGGGTATGTTCGTGCGAAAAAATTCAACAGAAGTTCGGGGCGCGAAACAGTGCATTCGGGTGCCGAAACACCCGTTTTGCTTCGATTTTCGTGCTGTAGGTAACCGAATGCTCCAAAACACTCCCAAACATCATTTAGGGCCTAACGGAGTAGATTGGAAGTGTCCGTAGCGAAAAACCCATTTTGAAGTTCGTTGTTACGAGGGCAGTGCATCCGGGCACCGAAACGGACCCGTTTCGCTCCGTTTTGCATGCAGAAGGTACCGAAACGCGCCAAATCACTCCCTAACATCGTTTTGGGTCCAATGGAGGCTATTGGTATGTTCGTGCGAAAAAATTCAACAGAAGTTCGGGGCGCGAAACAGTGCATTCGGGTGCCGAAACACCCCGTTTTGCTTCGATTTTTCGTGCAGTAGGTAACCGAATGCTCCAAAACACTCCCAAACATCATTTAGGGCCTAACGGAGTAGATTGGAAGTGTCCGTAGCGAAAAACCCATTTTGAAGTGGTTGTTACGAGGCAGTGCATCCGGGCACCGAAACGGACCCGTTTCGCTCCGTTTTGCATGCAGAAGGTACCGAAACGCGCCAAATCACTCCCTAACATCGTTTTGGGTCCAATGGAGGCTATTGGGTATGTTCGTGCGAAAAATTCAACAGAAGTTCGGGGCGCGCGAAACAGTGCATTCGGGTGCCGAAACACACCGTTTTGCTTCGATTTCGTCGTGCAGTAGGTAACCGAATGCTCCAAAAACACTCCCAAACATCATTTAGGGCCTAACGGAGTAGTAGATTGGAAGTGTCCGTAGCGAAAAACCCATTTTGAAGTTGGTTGTTACGAGGCAGTGCATCCGGGCACCGAAACGGACCCGTTTCGCTCCGTTTTGCATGCAGAAGGTACCGAAACGCGCCAAATCACTCCCTAACATCGTTTTGGGTCCAATGGAGGCTATTGGGTATGTTCGTGCGAAAAAAATTCAACAGAAGTTCGGGGCGCGAAACAGTGCATTCGGGTGCCGAAACACCCGTTTTGCTTCGATTTTCGTGCAGTAGGTAACCGAATGCTCCAAAACACTCCCAAACATCATTTAGGGCCTAACGGAGTAGATTGGAAGTGTCCGTAGCGAAAAAACCCATTTTGAAGTTCGTTGTTACGAGGCAGTGCATCCGGGCACCGAAACGGACCCCGTTTCGCTCCGTTTTTGCATGCAGAAGGTACCGAAACGCGCCAAATCACTCCCTAACATCGTTTTGGGTCCAATGGAGGCTATGGGGGTATGTTCGTGCGAAAAAATTCAACAGAAGTTCGGGGCGCGAAACAGTGCATTCGGGTGCCGAAACACCCGTTTTGCTTCGATTTTCGTGCAGTAGGTAACCGAATGCTCCAAAACACTCCCAAACATCATTTAGGGCCTAACGGAGTAGATTGGAAGTGTCCGTAGCGAAAAACCCATTTTGAAGTTCGTTGTTACGAGGCAGTGCATCCGGGCACCGAAACGGACCCGTTTCGCTCCGTTTTGCATGCAGAAGGTACCGAAACGCGCCAAATCACTCCCTAACATCGTTTTGGGTCCAATGGAGGCTATTGGGCATGTTCGTGCGAAAAAATTCAACAGAAGTTCGGGGCGCGAAACAGTGCATTCGGGTGCCGAAACACCCGTTTTGCTTCGATTTTCGTGCAGTAGGTAACCGAATGCTCCAAAACACTCCCAAACATCATTTAGGGCCTAACGGAGTAGATTGGAAGTGTCCGTAGCGAAAAACCCATTTTGAAGTTCGTTGTTACGAGGCAGTGCATCCGGGCACCGAAACGGACCCCGTTTCGCTCCGTTTTGCATGCAGAAGGTACCGAAACGCGCCAAATCACTCCCTAACATCGTTTTGGGTCCAATGGAGGCTATTGGGTATGTTCGTGCGAAAAAATTCAACAGAAGTTCGGGGCGCGAAAACAGTGCATTCGGGTGCCGAAACACCCGTTTTGCTTCGATTTTCGTGCAGTAGGTAACCGAATGCTCCCAAAACACTCCCAAACATCATTTAGGGCCTAACGGAGTAGATTGGAAGTGTCCGTAGCGAAAAACCCATTTTGAAGTTCGTTGTTACGAGGCAGTGCATCCGGGCACCGAAACGGACCCGTTTCGCTCCGTTTTGCATGCAGAAGGTACCGAAACGCGCCAAATCACTCCCTAACATCGTTTTGGGTCAATGGAGGCTATTGGGTATGTTCGTGCGAAAAAATTCAACAGAAGTTCGGGGCGCGAAACAGTGCATTCGGGTGCCGAAACACCCGTTTTGCTTCGATTTTCGTGCAGTAGGTAACCGAATGCTCCAAAACACTCCCAAACATCATTTAGGGCCTAACGGAGTAGATTGGAAGTGTCCGTAGCGAAAACCCATTTTGAAGTTCGTTGTTACGAGGCAGTGCAGTCATGCAAAACACTCCCAAACATCATTTAGGGCCACCGAAACGCGAAAAACCCATTTTGAAGCTCCGTTTTGCATGCAGTGCATCCGGTACCGAAACGGACCCGTTTCGCTCCGTTTTGCATGCAGAAGGTACGTTTCGCTCGTTTGCATGAAACGCGCCAAATCACTCCCTAACATCGTTTTGGGTCCAATGGAGGCTATTGGGTATGTTCGTGCGAAAAAATTCAACAGAAGTTCGGGGCGCGAAAACAGTGCATTCGGGTGCCGAAACACCCGTTTTGCTTCGATTTTCGTGCAGTAGGTAACCGAATGCTCCAAAACACTCCCAAACATCATTTAGGGCCTAACGGAGTAGATTGGAAGTGTCCGTAGCGAAAAAAACCCATTTTGAAGTTCGTTGTTACGAGGCAGTGCATCCGGGCACCGAAACGGACCCGTTTCGCTCCGTTTTGCATGCAGAAGGTTACCGAAACGCGCCAAATCACTCCCTAACATCGTTTTGGGTCCAATGGAGGCTATTGGGTATGTTCGTGCGAAAAAATTCAACAGAAGTTCGGGGCGCGAAACAGTGCATTCGGGTGCCGAAACACCCGTTTTGCTTCGATTTTCGTGCAGTAGGTAACCGAATGCTCCAAAACACTCCCAAACATCATTTTAGGGCCTAACGGAGTAGATTGGAAGTGTCCGTAGCGAAAAACCCATTTGAAGTTCGTTGTTACGAGGCAGTGCATCCGGGCACCGAAACGGACCCGTTTCGCTCCGTTTTGCATGCAGAAGGTACCGAAACGCGCCAAATCACTCCCTAACATCGTTTTGGGTCCAATGGAGGCTATTGGGTATGTTCGTGCGAAAAAATTCAACAGAAGTTCGGGGCGCGAAACAGTGCATTCGGGTGCCGAAACACCCGTTTTGCTTCTTCGATTTTCGTGCAGTAGGTAACCGAATGCTCCAAAACACTCCCAAACATCATTTAGGGCCTAACGGAGTAGATTGGAAGTGTCCGTAGCGAAAAACCCATTTTGAAGTTCGTTGTTACGAGGCAGTGCATCCGGGCACCGAAACGGACCCGTTTCGCTCCGTTTTGCATGCAGAAGGTACCGAAACGCGCCAAATCACTCCCTAACATCGTTTTGGGTCCAATGGAGGCTATTGGGTATGTTCGTGCGAAAAAATTCAACAGAAGTTCGGGCGCGAAACAGTGCATTCGGGTGCCGAAACACCCGTTTTGCTTCGATTTTCGTGCAGTAGGTAACCGAATGCTCCAAAAACACTCCCAAACATCATTTAGGGCCTAACGGAGTAGATTGGAAGTGTCCGTAGCGAAAAACCCATTTTGAAGTTCGTTGTTACGAGGCAGTGCATCCGGGCACCGAAACGGACCCGTTCGCTCCGTTTTGCATGCAGAAGGACCGAAACGACGCCAAATCACTCCTAACATCGTTTTGGGTCCAATGGAGGCTATGTGGGCATGTTCGTGCGAAAAAATTCAACAGAAGTTCGGGGCGCGGAAACAGTAGCATTCGGGTGCCGAAACACCCGTTTGCTTCGATTTTCGTGCAGTAGGTAACCGAATGCTCCAAAACACTCCCAAACATCATTTAGGGCTAACGAGTAGATTGGAAGTGTCCGTAGCGGAAAAACCCATTTTGAAGTTCGTTGTTACGAGGCAGTGCATCCGGGCACCGAAACGGACCCGTTTCGCTCCGTTTTGCATGCAGAAGGTACCGAAACGCGCCAAATCACTCCCTAACATCGTTTTGGGTCAATGGAGGCTATTGGGTATGTTCGTGCGAAAAAAATTCAACAGAAGTTCGGGCGCGAAACAGTGCATTCGGGTGCCGAAAAACACCCGTTTTGCTTCGATTTTCGTGCAGTAGGTAACCGAATGCTCCAAAACACTCCCAAACATCATTTAGGGCCTAAACGGAGTAGATTGGAAAGTGTCCGTAGCGAAAAACCCATTTTGAAGTTCGTTGTTACGAGGCAGTGCATCCGGGCACCGAAACGGACCCGTTTCGCTCCGTTTTGCATGCAGAAGGTACCGAAACGCGCCAAATCACTCCCTAACATCGTTTTGGGTCCAATGGAGGCTATTGGGTATGTTCGTGCGAAAAAATTCAACAGAAGTTCGGGGCGCGAAACAGTGCATTCGGGTGCCGAAACACCCGTTTTGCTTCGATTTTCGTGCAGTAGGTAACCGAATGCTCCAAAACACTCCCAAACATCATTTAGGGCCTAACGGAGTAGATTGGAAGTGTCCGTAGCGAAAAACCCATTTTGAAGTTCGTTGTTACGAGGCAGTGCATCCGGGCACCGAAACGGACCCGTTTCGCTCCGTTTTGCATGCAGAAGGTACCGAAACGCGCCAAATCACTCCCTAACATCGTTTTGGGTCCAATGGAGGCTATTGGGTATGTTCGTGCGAAAAAATTCAACAGAAGTTCGGGGCGCGAAACAGTGCATTCGGGTGCCGAAACACCCGTTTTGCTTCGATTTTCGTGCAGTAGGTAACCGAATGCTCCAAAACACTCCCAAACATCATTTAGGGCCTAACGGAGTAGATTGGAAGTGTCCGTAGCGAAAAAACCATTTTGAAGTTCGTTGTTACGAGGCAGTGCATCCGGGCACCGAAACGGGCCCGTTTCGCTCCGTTTTGCATGCAGAAGGTACCGAAACGCGCCAAATCACTCCCTAACATCGTTTTGGGTCCAATGGAGGCTATTGGGTATGTTCGTGCGAAAAAATTCAACAGAAGTTCGGGGCGCGAAACAGTGCATTCGGGTGCCGAAACACCCGTTTTGCTTCGATTTTTCGTGCAGTAGGTAACCGAATGCTCCAAAAACACTCCCCCGTTTTGCATGCAGAAGGTACCGAAACGCGCCAAATCACTCCCTAACATCGTTTTGGGTCCAATGGAGGCTATTGGGTATGTTCGTGCGAAAAAAATTCAACAGAAGTTCGGGGCGCGAAACAGTGCATTCGGGTGCCGAAACACCCGTTTTGCTTCGATTTTCGTGCAGTAGGTAACCGAATGCTCCAAAACACTCCCCAAACATCATTTAGGGCCTAACGGAGTAGATTGGAAGTGTCCGTAGCGAAAAAACCCATTTTGAAGTTCGTTGTTACGAGGCAGTGCATCCGGGCACCCGAAAGACCGGACCCGTTTCGCTCCGTTTTGCATGCAGAAGGTACCGAAACGCAGCCAAATCACTCCCCTAACCATCGTTTTGGGGTCCGAATGGGAGGGCTATCTTGGCTATGTTCGGTGCGAAAAACTTCAACAGAAGTTCCGGGGCGCGAAATTAGTGCCATTCGGGCCTGCCGATAAACACCCGTTTCGCCTTCCGATTTCTCGTGCACGTAAGGTACGAATGCCGTCCAAAACACTCCCAAAACATCATTTAGGGGCAAACGGGTAGCACTTGGAAGTGTCCGTTAGCGAAAAACTCGCTTTTGAAGTTCGTTTGTTTACGAGGCAGTTGCATCAGGGCACCGAAACGGGGATCCGTTTCGGCTGCGTCTTTAGCGGGGGCAGAAGGTACCGAACCTAGCCAAATCACTCCCTAACATCGTTTTGGGGTGCCAATGGAGGCTATTGCGCAATGTTTCCATGCCGGAAAGAAATTCAACAAAGTTTCGGGGCGCGAACAGGGCTTGCTGGGCCGAAACCATCCCGTTTTTGCTTCGATTTTCGTGCAGTAGGTAACCGAATGCTCCAAAACACTCCCAAACATCATTTAGGGCCTAACGGAGTAGATTGGAAGTGTCCGTAGCGAAAAACCCATTTTGAAGTTCGTTGTTACGAGGCAGTGCATCTCGGCACCGAAACGGACCCGTTTCGCTCCGTTTTGCATGCAGAAGGTACCGAAACGCGCCAAATCACTCCCTAACATCGTTTTGGGTCCAATGGAGGCTATTGGCTATGTTCGTGCGAAAAAATTAGTTCGAGGCGCAAAAACAGTGCATTCGGGTGCCGAACACCCGTTTTGCTTCGATTTCGTGCAGTAGGTAACCGAATGCTCCAAAACACTCCCAAACATCATTTAGGGCCTAACGGAGTAGATTGGAAGTGTCCGTAGCGAAAAACCCATTTTGAAGTTGGTTGTTTACGAGGCAGTGCATCCGGGCACCGAAACGGACCCGTTTCGCTCCTTTTGCATGCAGAAGGTACCGAAACGCGCCAAATCACTCCCTAACATCCGTTTTGGTCCAATGGAGGCTATTGGGTATGTTCGGCCGAAAAAATTCAACAGAAGTTCGGGCCGAGCGAAACAGCTGCATTCGGGTGCCGAAACACCCGTTTGCTTCGATTTTCGTGCAGTAGGTAACCGAATGCTCCAAAACACTCCCAACATCATTTAGGGCCTAACGGAGTAGATTGGAAGTGTCCGTAGCGAAAACCCATTTTGAAGTTCGTTGTTACGAGGCGTGCATCCGGGCACCGAAACGGGAACCCGTTTCGCTCCGTTTTGCAGCAGAAGGGTACCAAAACGCGCAAATCACTCCCTAACATCGTTTTGGGTCAATGGAGGCTATTGGGTATGTTCGTGCGAAAAAATTCAACAGAAGTTCGGGGCCGCGAAACAGTGCATTCGGTGCCGGAAACACCCGTTTTGGCTTCGATTTTCGTGCAGTAGGTAACCGAATGCTCCAAAACACTCCCAAACATCATTTAGGGCCTAACGGAGTAGATTGGAAGTGTCCGTAGCGAAAAACCCATTTTGAAGTTCGTTGTTACGAGGCAGTGCATCGGGCACCGAAACGGACCGTTTCGCTCCGTCTTTGCATGCAGAAGGTACCGAAACGCGCCAAATCACTCCCTAACATCGTTTTGGGTCAATGGAGGCTATTGGGTATGTTCGTGCGAAAAATTCAACAGAAGTTCGGGGCGCGAAACAGTGCATTCGGGTGCCGAAACACCCGTTTTGCTTCGATTTTCGTGCAGTAGGTAACCGAATGCTCCAAACACTCCCAAACATCATTTAGGGCCTAACGGAGTAGATTGGAAGTGTCCGTAGCGAAAAACCCATTTTGAAGTTCGTTGTTACGAGGCAGTGCATCCGGGCACCGAAACGGACCCGTTTCGCTCCGTTTTGCATGCAGAAGGTACCGAAACGCGCCAAATCACTCCCTAACATCGTTTTGGGTCAAATGGAGGCTATTGGGTATGTTCGTGCGAAAAAATTCAACAGAAGTTCGGGGCGCGAAACAGTGCATTCGGTGCCGAAACACCCGTTTTGCTTCGATTTTCGTGCAGTAGGTAACCGAATGCTCCAAAACACTCCCAAACATCATTTAGGGCCTAACGGAGTAGATTGGAAGTGTCCGTAGCGAAAGACCCATTTTGAAGTTCGTTGTTACGAGGCAGTGCATCCGGGCACCGAAACGGACCCGTTTCGCTCCGTTTTGCATGCAGAAGGTACCGAAACGCGCCAAATCACTCCCTAACATCGTTTTGGGTTCAATGGAGGCTATTGGGTATGTTGGTGCGAAAAAATCCAAACAGAAGTTCGGGGCGCGAAAACAAGTGCATTCGGTGCCGAAACACCCGTTTTGCTTCGATTTTCGTTCAGTAGGTAACCGAATGCTCCAAAACACTCCCAAACATCATTTAGGGCCTAACGAAGTAGATTGGAAGTGTCCGTAGCGAAAAACCCATTTTGAAGTTCGTTGTTACGAGGCAGTGCATCCGGGCACCGAAACGGACCGTTTCGCTCCGTTTTGCATGCAGAAGGTACCGAAACGCGCCAAATCACTCCCTAACATCGTTTTGGGTCAATGGAGCTATTGGCATGTTCGTGCGAAAAAATTCAACAGAAGTTCGGGGCGCGAAACAGTCGCATCTCGGGGTGCCGAAACACCCGTTTTGCTTGATTTTCGGCAGTAGGAACCGAATGCTCCAAAACACTCCCAAACATCATTTAGGGCCTAACGGAGTAGATTGGAAGTGCCGTAGGCGAAAAACCCATTTTGAAGTCGTTGTTACGAGGCAGTGCATCCGGGCACCGAAACGGACCCGTTTCGCGCCGTTTGCATGCAGAAGGTACCGAAACGCGCCAAATCACTCCCTAACATCGTTTTGGGTCAATGGAGGCTATGGGTATGTTCCGTGCGAAAAAGTTCAAACAGACGGTTCGGGCGCGAAACAGTGCATTCGGGTGCCGAAACACCCGTTTGCTTCGATTTTCGTAGCCAGTAAAGGTAACCGGAATGGCTCCAAAACTACTCCCCAAACATCATTTTAGGGCCTAACGGAGTAGATTGGAAGTGTTCCGTAGCGAAAAACTCGTTTTCGAAGTTGGCGCTGTTACGAGGCACTGCATCAGGGCACCTGAACGGATCCGTTTCGCTCCGTTTTTGCATACAGAAGGTACCGAAACCGTGCCAAATCACTCCCTAAACATCGGTTTTGGGTCCAATGGAGGCTCATGGTATGTTCCATGCGAAAAAATTTCAAACAGAAGTTGGGGCGCGAAACAGTGCATCGGTGGCCGAAACACCCGTTTTGCTTCGATTTTCGCTGCAGTGGGTAACCGAATGCTCCAAAACAATCCCAAACATCATTTAGGGCCTAACGGAGTAGATTGGAAGTGTCCCGTAGCGAAAAACCCATTTTTGAAGTCGTTGTTACGAGGCAGTGCATCCCGGAACACCGAAAACGGACCGTTTTCGCTCCCGTTTTGCATACAACAAGGTTCCCGAAACCGCGCCAAATCACTCCCTAACATCGTTCTGGGTCCAATGGAGGCCTATTGGGTATGTTCGTGCCAAAAAGTTCAACAGATAGTTCGGGGCAGCGAAACAGTTGCATTCGGTGTGCCGAAACACACGTTTTGCTTCGATTTTTCGGGCAGTAGGTAACCGAATGCTCCAAAACACTCCCAAACATCATTTAGGGCCTAACGGAGTAGATTGAAGTGTCCGTAGCGAAAAAACCATTTTGAAGTCGTTATTGCGAGGCCAGTGCACCCGGGCACCGAAAACGGACCCGTTTTGCCTCCGTTTGGCCATGCAGAAGGTCCCGGAACACGCCAAATCACTCCCTACCTTCGTTTTGGGTCCAATGGAGGCCTATTGGGTATGTTCGTGCCGAAAAAATTCAACGAAGTTTCGAGGCGCGAATAAGTGCATTTGGGTGCCGAAACCACCCGTTTTTGCTTCGATTTTCGTGCAGTAGGTAACCAATGCTCCAAAACACTCCCAAACATCATTTAGGGCCTAACGGAGTAGATTGGAAGTGTCCGTAGCGAAAAACCCATTTTGAAGTTCGTTGTTTACGAGGCAGTGCACCGGGCACCGAAACGGACCCGTTTCCGCTCCGTTTTGCATGCAGAAGGTTCCGAAACGCGCCAAATCACTCCTAACATCGTTTTGGGTCCAATGGAGGCATTGGCGTATGTTCATGCAAAAATTTTCAACAGAAGTTCGGGGCGCGAAACAGTGCATTCGGGTGCCGAAACACCCGTTCTGCTTCGATTTTCGTCAGTAGGTAACCAAATGCTCCAAAAACTCCCAAATATGATTTAGGTGGGCCTAACGGAGAGATTGGAAGTGTTCCCGTAGCGCAAAACCCATTCTTGAAAGTCGTTGTTACGAGGCAGTGCATCCGGCAGCCGAAACGGACTGGTTTCGCTATCCAGTTTGCATACAGAAGGTATCCGACGAACGGGCCAAATCACTCCCTATCATGTTTTGGTCAGCATGGAGGCCATTCGGCATGTTCATAGCGAAAAATTCAACAGAAGTTCGGCGGCGGCGAAACAAGTGCATATCGGGTGCCCGAAACACCCGTTTTGCTTCGACTTTCGTGCAGTTAGTAACGAGATGCTCCAAAACACTCCAAACATTATTTAGGGCCTAACGGAGGTAGATTGGAAAGTGTCCGTAGCGAAAACTCCTGTTTGAAGTCGTGTTATGAGGCAGTGCATCCGGCCACCGAAACGGGACCCGTTCGCTCCGTTTGCCATGGCAGAAGGTACGGAAACGCGCCAAATCACTCCTAAACGATCATTTTGGGTTCAATGGAGGCTAATGGGCATGTTCATGCGAAAATAAAATTCAACAGATTCGGGGCGCGAAACAGTGCATTCATGTACCGAAACACCCGTTTTGCTTCGTTTTCGTGCAGTAAAGGGTAACCGAATGCTCCAAAACACTCCCGGAAACATATTTAGGCCTAGACGGAGTAGATTGGAAGTGTCCGTAGCGAAAACACGCCATTTTGAAGTTCGTTGTTACGAGGGCAGTGCATCCGGGCACCGAACGGGAACCCGTTTCGCTCCGTGCATACGAAGGTATCGATGAACGTTGCCAATCACTCCCTAACATCGTTTGGTCAAAGGAGGGCTACTGGGTAGGTCACCGCCAAAAAATTCAACAGAAGTTCGGGCGCGAAACAGTGCATTCGGGTGCCGAAACACCCGGTTTTGCTTCGATTTTTTGAGCAGTAGGTACCAAATGCTCCAACAAAACACTCTAACGGAGTTAAGCTCCAAAACACTATCATTTGGCCTAACGGAGTAGATGGCAGTATCCGTAGCGAAAACGACCATTTTGAAGTTCCGGTTGCTTACTGGGCAGTTGCATCCGAAGCCCCGAAACGGACCCGTTTCGCTCCGTTTTGCTTATGCAGAACGTTCCGAAACGCGCCAAATCACTCCCTACGGCGTTTTTGGTTCAATGGAGGCCTATCGGGTATCCACGTGCAAAAATCTTCAACAGAAGTTCGGGAGCCGCGAACAGGAAGTGCATTCGGTGCATTCGAGTGCCGAAACACATGAAGGCCCACGTTTTGCTTCGATTTTCGTGTGCTGTAGGTAAGCCGAATGCTCCAAAGCACTCCCAAACATTCATTTAGGGCCTAACGGAGTAGATTGGAAGTGGTACGTAGCGTGGCAAAACCCATTTTTGAAGTCGTTGTTGCGAGGCAGTGCATCGCGGGCACTGACCACCCGTTTCGCTCCGTTTTGCATGCAGAAGGTTCCGAAACGCGCAAATCACTCCCTAACCATCGTTTTGGGTCAATGGAAGCTATTGGCACCAACGCCGAAGTCAATCAATTCACACACATTCAGCGGCGCAAGAAACAGTTGAATCCGGGTCGATGGACCCATTTTGCTTCGATTTTCGTCGTATGGCACGATGCTCCAAAACACTCCCAAACATTTCGTAGAGCCTAACGAGTAGATTCGGGTGTCCGTGGCGAAAAAACCCCCTAGAAGTTGGTTGCCTTCGAGCAAGTGCATCCGGGCACCGAACACGGACCCGTTTCGCTCCACAGATACAGAAGTTACTCGAAACGCATCAATCAGGGCCTACGGATAGATTTTATGGTCAATGGAGCTATTGGGCTTTCGTCCCAAAAAACATTCAACAGAAGTTCGGGGCGCGAAACAGTGCAATTCCCGGTGCAGAAACACCTGTTTGCTTCGATTTGCATGCTGTGGTACCGCAACGCTCAAAAATCACTCACAAACATCATTTAAGGCCTAAACGGAGTAGATTGGAAGTGTCCGTAGCGAAAAAACCCATTTTGAGTTCCGTTGTTGCGAGGCAGTGCACCCGGGCACCGAAACGGACCCGTTTCGGCCCGTTTTTGCATGTAGAAGGTTCCGAAAAACGCGCCCAAATCACTCCCTAACATCGTTTTGGGTCCAATGGAGGCTATTGGGTATGTTCGTGCGAAAAATCAAAGAAGTTCGGCCGCGAAAACAGTGCATTCGGGTGCCGAAACACCCAGTTTGCTTCGATTTTCGTGCAGCAGGTAACCGAATGCTCCAAAACACTCCCAAACATCATTTAGGGCCTAACGGAGTAGATTGGAAGTGTCCGTAGCGAAAAACCCATTTTGAAGTTCGTTGTTACGAGGCAGTGCATCCGCGCACCGAAACGGACCCGTTTCGCTCCGTTTTGCATGCAGAAGGTACCGAAACGCGCCAAATCACTCCCTAACATCGTTTTGGGTCCAATGGAGGCTATTGGGTATGTTCGTGCGAAAAAATTCAACAGAAGTTCGGGGCGCGAAACAGTGCATTCGGGTGCCGAAACACCCGTTTTGCTTCGATTTTCGTGCAGTAGGTAACCGATGCTCCAAAACACTTCCCAAACATCATTTAGGGCCTAACGGAGTAGATTGGAAGTGTCCGTTGCGAAAAAACCCATTTTGAAGTTCGTTGTTACGAGGCAGTGCATCCGGGCCACCGAAACGGACCCGTTTCGCTCCGTTTTGCCATGCAGAAGGTACCGAAACGCGCCAAATCCACTCCCTAACATCGTTTTGGGTCCAATGGAGGCTATTGGGTATGTTCGTGCGAAAAAATTCAACAGAAGTTCGGGGCGCAAAACAGTGCATTCGGGTGCCGAAACACCCGTTTTGCTTCGATTTTCGTGTGCAGTAGGTAACCGAATGCTCCAAAACACTCCCAAACATCATTTAGGGCCTAACGGAGTAGATTGGAAGTGTCCGTAGCGAAAAACCCATTTTGAAGTTCGTTGTTACGAGGCAGTGCATCCGGGCACCGAAACGGATCCGTTACCGCTGCCAGTTTTGCATTGCAGAAGGACACACGAAACGCGCCTAAATTCTACTCCCTAACTATCGTTTTGCGCGCTCCAATGGAGGCTATTGGGCTATGTTGGTGCAAGAAAAATTCAACAGTGTTCGGCGGCGCGAACAGTGCTCTCGGGTGCCGACACACACCCTGTTTTGCTTCGATTTTTCGTGCTGAGTAGGTAACCGAAATGCTCCCTAAACACTCCCAATACATGTTCATTTAGGGCCTAACCGATGCTAGATCTGGAAGTGGTGGCCGTAGGCGAAAGAACCCTGTTTTATTTTCTCTCATTGTTAATCGAGGCATGTGCATCCGTGAAAACACAGAAACGGACCCCGTTCGATCCGTTTTGCATGCAGAAGTAGCGCAAAACGCGCCAAAATCACTCCCTGACACATCGTTTTGGGTCCAATGTGAGCGCTATTGGGTAAGTTTCGTGCGCAAAAAATTCAACAGAAGTTCGGGGCGCGAAACAGTGCATATCGGTTAGCCGAACACACCGTTTTTGCTTACGATTTTCGTGCAGTAGTTACCGCTTGCTCCAAAACACTCCAAAACATCATTAGGGCCTAACGGAGTAGATTGTATGTGTCTCTGTAGCGAAAAACCACATTTTGAAGTTGTTGTTACGAGAAGTCATCCAAGGCACCCGAACGGACACCGTTTCGCTCCGTTTTTGGCAGTGCAAAGGTATACTAAACGCGCAAATTCACACCCTAACATTGTTTTGGGTTCAAATGAGGCTATTGGGATGTCGTGCGAAAAAAATTCAACAGATGTGTCTCCTGGCGTCGAACAGCGCGATCGGGTGCCGAAACACCCGTTTTGCTTCGATTTCGTGCAGTAGAGTAACCGAATGCTCCAAACACTCCCAGTAACATCATTTAGGCCTAACGGCGAGTAGATTGTATGTTCCGGTATAGCGATAGCGAAAAACCCTTTTTGAAGTTCTTGTTACGAGGCCAGTGCATCCGGCACCAAACGGACCCGTTTCGCTCCATTTTGCATCATAAGGTACCCGAAACACGCCAAATCACTGGCAATATCGCCACTGGGTCAACAGGTTCCTATTGGCGTAGGTTCGTGCGGCCAAACAACAGATGATTCGGTGCGCGAAACAGTGCATCTCAGGTGTGCCGAAACACCCGTTCTTGCTTCGATCTCTCGGTCGGTGCATGTAGGTAACCGCATGCTCCAAAACACTCCCAAACATCATTTGACCCTAACTAGATTCGAAGTGTCCGCGTAACCCTTGCTGACTCTGGAAGTGCATCCAGTGTACCTAACGCACCCTAATCGTTGTGGACCCAAATCGGCCTAATCACTGTGCAGTTGTTGTCAAACGTAGGCATTGGATATGCTAGTACCGATGCACAACGCGACAGTGCATACGGGCGTAAACATCGTGCTTCGATTATCGTGCAGCGGTGCAGAGGCTACAGACCGAACATCACGCGCATAACGGAGTAGATTGGAAGTGTCCCGTAGCGAAAAACCCATTTTGAAGTTCGTTGTACGAGGCAGTGCATCCGGCATCGAAACGGACCCGTTTCGCTCCGTTTTGCATGCAGAGGTACCGAAACGCTCCAACCATGCCTAACACCGTTTTGGGTCCAATGGAGGCTATTGGGTATGTTCGTGCGAAAAAATTCAACAGAAGTTCGGGGCGCAAAACAGTGCATTCGGGTGCCGAAACACCCGTTTTGCTTCGATTTTCGTGCAGCAGGTAACCGAATGCTCCAAAACACTCCCAAACATCATTTAGGGCCTAACGGAGTAGATTGGAAGTGTCCGTAGCGAAAAACCCATTTTGAAGTTCGTTGTTACGAGGCAGTGCATCCGGGCACCGAAACGGACCCGTTTCGCTCCGTTTTGCATGCAGAAGGTACCGAAACGCGCCAAATCACTCCCTAACATCGTTTTGGGTCCAATGGAGGCTATTGGGTATGTTCGTGCGAAAAAATTCAACAGAAGTTCGGGGCACGAAACAGTGCATTCGGGTGCCGAAACACCCGTTTTGCTTCGATTTCGTGCAGTAGGTAACCGAATGCTCCAAAACACTCCCAAACATCATTTAGGGCCTAACGGAGTAGATTGGAAGTGTCCGTAGCGAAAAACCTATTTTGAAGTTCGTTGTTACGAGGCAGTGCATCCGGGCACCGAAACGGACCCGTTTCGCTCCGTTTTGCATGTAGAAGGTACCGAAACGCGCCAAATCACTCCCTAACATCGTTTTGGGTCCAATGGAGGCTATTGGGTATGTTCGTGCGAAAAAATTCAACAGAAGTTCGGGGCGCAAAACAGTGCATTCGGGTGCCGAAACACCCGTTTTGCTTCGATTTTCGTGCAGCAGGTAACCGAATGCTCCAAAACACTCCCAAACATCATTTAGGGCCTAACGGAGTAGATTGGAAGTGTCCGTAGCGAAAACCCATTTTGAAGTTCGTTGTTACGAGGCAGTGCATCCGGGCACCGAAACGAACCCGTTTCGCTCCGTTTTGCATGTAGAAGGTACCGAAACGCGCCAAATCACTCCCTAACATCGTTTTGGGTCCAATGGAGGCTATTGGGTATGTTCGTGCGAAAAAATTCAACAGAAGTTCGGGGCACAAAACAGTGCATTCGGGTGCCGAAACACCCGTTTTGCTTCGATTTTCGTGCAGCAGGTAACCGAATGCTCCAAAACATTCCCAAACATCATTTAGGGCCTAACGGAGTAGATTGGAAGTGTCCGTAGCGAAAAACTTATTTTGAACTTCGTTGTTACGAGGCAGTGCATCCGGGCACCGAAACGGACCCGTTTCGCTCTGTTTTGCATGTAGAAGGTACCGAAACGCGCCAAATCACTCCCTAACATCGTTTTGGGTCCAATGGAGGCTATTGGGTATGTTCGTGCGAAAAAATTCAACAGAAGTTCGGGGCACAAAACAGTGCATTCGGGTGCCGAAACACCCGTTTTGCTTCGATTTTCGTGCAGCAGGTAACCGAATGCTCCAAAACATTCCCAAACATCATTTAGGGCCTAACGGAGTAGATTGGAAGTGTCCGTAGCGAAAAACCTATTTTGAAGTTCGTTGTTACGAGGCAGTGCATCCGGGCACCGAAACGGACCCGTTTCGCTCCGTTTTGCATGTAGAAGGTACCGAAACGCGCCAAATCACTCCCTAACATCGTTTTGGGTCCAATGGAGGCTATTGGGTATGTTCGTGCGAAAAAATTCAACAGAAGTTCGGGGCGCGAAACAGTGCATTCGGGTGCCGAAACACCCTTTCGCTTCGATTTTCGTGCAGCAGGTAACCGAATGCTCCAAAACACTCCCAAACATCATTTAGGGCCTAACGGAGTAGATTGGAAGTGTCCGTAGCGAAAAACCCATTTTGAAGTTCGTTGTTACGAGGCAGTGCATCCGGGCACCGAAACGGACCCGTTTCGCTCCGTTTTGCATGCAGAAGGTACCGAAACGCGCCAAATCACTCCCTAACATCGTTTTGGGTCCAATGGAGGCTATTGGGTATGTTCGTGCGAAAAATTCAACAGAAGTTCGGGGCGCAAAACAGTGCATTCGGGTGCCGAAACACCCGTTTTGCTTCGATTTTCGTGCAGCAGGTAACCGAATGCTCCAAAACACTCCCAAACATCATTTAGGGCCTAACGGAGTAGATTGGAAGTGTCCGTAGCGAAAAACCTATTTTGAGCTTCGTTGTTACGAGGCAGTGCATCCGGGCACCGAAACGGACCCGTTTCGCTCCGTTTTGCATGTAGAAGGTACCGAAACGCGCCAAATCACTCCCTAACATCGTTTTGGGTCCAATGGAGGCTATTGGGTATGTTCGTGCGAAAAAATTCAACAGAAGTTCGGGGCACAAAACAGTGCATTCGGGTGCCGAAACACCCGTTTTGCTTCGATTTTCGTGCAGCAGGTAACCGAATGCTCCAAAACATTCCCAAACATCATTTAGGGCCTAACGGAGTAGATTGGAAGTGTCCGTAGCGAAAAACCTATTTTGAAGTTCGTTGTTACGAGGCAGTGCATCCGGGCACCGAAACGGACCCGTTTCGCTCCGTTTTGCATGTAGAAGGTACCGAAACGCGCCAAATCACTCCCTAACATCGTTTTGGGTCCAATGGAGGCTATTGGGTATGTTCGTGCGAAAAATTCAACAGAAGTTCGGGCCACAAAACAGTGCATTCGGGTGCCGAAACACCCGTTTTGCTTCGATTTTCGTGCAGCAGGTAACCGAATGCTCCAAAACATTCCCAAACATCATTTAGGGCCTAACGGAGTAGATTGGAAGTGTCCGTAGCGAAAAACCTATTTTGAAGTTCGTTGTTACGAGGCAGTGCATCCGGGCACCGAAACGGACCCGTTTCGCTCCGTTTTGCATGTAGAAGGTACCGAAACGCGCCAAATCACTCCCTAACATCGTTTTGGGTCCAATGGAGGCTATTGGGTATGTTCGTGCGAAAAATTCAACAGAAGTTCGGGGCACAAAACAGTGCATTCGGGTGCCGAAACACCCGTTTTGCTTCGATTTTCGTGCAGTAGGTAACCGAATGCTCCAAAACATCCCAAACATCATTTAGGGCCTAACGGAGTAGATTGGAAGTGTCCGTAGCGAAAAACCTATTTTGAAGTTCGTTGTTACGAGGCAGTGCATCCGGGCACCGAAACGGACCCGTTTCGCTCCGTTTTGCATGTAGAAGGTACCGAAACGCGCCAAATCACTCCCTAACATCGTTTTGGGTCCAATGGAGGCTATTGGGTATGTTCGTGCGAAAAAATTCAACAGAAGTTCGGGGCACAAAACAGTGCATTCGGGTGCCGAAACACCCGTTTTGCTTCGATTTTCGTGCAGCAGGTAACCGAATGCTCCAAAACATTCCCAAACATCATTTAGGGCCTAACGGAGTAGATTGGAAGTGTCCGTAGCGAAAAACCTATTTTGAAGTTCGTTGTTACGAGGCAGTGCATCCGGGCACCGAAACGGACCCGTTTCGCTCTGTTTTGCATGCAGAAGGTACCGAAACGCGCCAAATCACTCCCTAACATCGTTTTGGGTCCAATGGAGGCTATTGGGTATGTTCGTGCGAAAAAATTCAACAGAAGTTCGGGGCACAAAACAGTGCATTCGGGTGGCCGAAACACCCGTTTTGCTTCGATTTTCGTGCAGCAGGTAACCGAATGCTCCAAAACATTCCCAAACATCATTTAGGGCCTAACGGAGTAGATTGGAAGTGTCCGTAGCGAAAAACCTATTTTGAAGTTCGTTGTTACGAGGCAGTGCATCCGGGCACCGAAACGGACCCGTTTCGCTCCGTTTTGCATGCAGAAGGTACCGAAACGCGCCAAATCACTCCCTAACATCGTTTTGGGTCCAATGGAGGCTATTGGGTATGTTCGTGCGAAAAAATTCAACAGAAGTTCGGGGCGAAAACAGTGCATTCGGGTGCCGAAACACCCGTTTTGCTTCGATTTTCGTGCAGCAGGTAACCGAATGCTCCAAAACATTCCCAAACATCATTTAGGGCCTAACGGAGTAGATTGGAAGTGTCCGTAGCGAAAAACCTATTTTGAAGTTCGTTGTTACGAGGCAGTGCATCCGGGCACCGAAACGGACCCGTTTCGCTCCGTTTTGCATGTAGAAGGTACCGAAACGCGCCAAATCACTCCCTAACATCGTTTTGGGTCCAATGGAGGCTATTGGGTATGTTCGTGCGAAAAAATTCAACAGAAGTTCGGGGCACAAAACAGTGCATTCGGGTGCCGAAACACCCGTTTTGCTTCGATTTTCGTGCAGCAGGTAACCGAATGCTCCAAAACATTCCCAAACATCATTTAGGGCCTAACGGAGTAGATTGGAAGTGTCCGTAGCGAAAAACCTATTTTGAAGTTCGTTGTTACGAGGCAGTGCATCCGGGCACCGAAACGGACCCGTTTCGCTCCGTTTTGCATGTAGAAGGTACCGAAACGCGCCAAATCACTCCCTAACATCGTTTTGGGTCCAATGGAGGCTATTGGGTATGTTCGTGCGAAAAAATTCAACAGAAGTTCGGGGCACAAAACAGTGCATTCGGGTGCCGAAACACCCGTTTTGCTTCGATTTTCGTGCAGCAGGTAACCGAATGCTCCAAAACATTCCCAAACATCATTTAGGGCCTAACGGAGTAGATTGGAAGTGTCCGTAGCGAAAACCCATTTTGAAGTTCGTTGTTACGAGGCAGTGCATCCGGGCACCGAAACGGACCCGTTTCGCTCCGTTTTGCATGTAGAAGGTACCGAAACGCGCCAAATCACTCCCTAACATCGTTTTGGGTCCAATGGAGGCTATTGGGTATGTTCGTGCGAAAAAATTCAACAGAAGTTCGGGGCACAAAACAGTGCATTCGGGTGCCGAAACACCCGTTTTGCTTCGATTTTCGTGCAGCAGGTAACCGAATGCTCCAAAACATTCCCAAACATCATTTAGGGCCTAACGGAGTAGATTGGAAGTGTCCGTAGCGAAAAACCCATTTTGAAGTTCGTTGTTACGAGGCAGTGCATCCGGGCACCGAAACGGACCCGTTTCGCTCCGTTTTGCATGTAGAAGGTACCGAAACGCGCCAAATCACTCCCTAACATCGTTTTGGGTCCAATGGAGGCTATTGGGTATGTTCGTGCGAAAAAATTCAACAGAAGTTCGGGGCACAAAACAGTGCATTCGGGTGCCGAAACACCCGTTTTGCTTCGATTTTCGTGCAGCAGGTAACCGAATGCTCCAAAACATTCCCAAACATCATTTAGGGCCTAACGGAGTAGATTGGAAGTGTCCGTAGCGAAAAACCTATTTTGAAGTTCGTTGTTACGAGGCAGTGCATCCGGGCACCGAAACGGACCCGTTTCGCTCCGTTTTGCATGTAGAAGGTACCGAAACGCGCCAAATCACTCCCTAACATCGTTTTGGGTCCAATGGAGGCTGTTGGGTATGTTCGTGCGAAAAAATTCAACAGAAGTTCGGGGCACAAAACAGTGCATTCGGGTGCCGAAACACCCGTTTTGCTTCGATTTTCGTGCAGCAGGTAACCGAATGCTCCAAAACATTCCCAAACATCATTTAGGGCCTAACGGAGTAGATTGGAAGTGTCCGTAGCGAAAAACCCATTTTGAAGTTCGTTGTTACGAGGCAGTGCATCCGGGCACCGAAACGGACCCGTTTCGCTCCGTTTTGCATGTAGAAGGTACCGAAACGCGCCAAATCACTCCCTAACATCGTTTTGGGTCCAATGGAGGCTGTTGGGTATGTTCGTGCGAAAAAATTCAACAGAAGTTCGGGGCACAAAACAGTGCATTCGGGTGCCGAAACACCCGTTTTGCTTCGATTTTCGTGCAGCAGGTAACCGAATGCTCCAAAACATTCCCAAACATCATTTAGGGCCTAACGGAGTAGATTGGAAGTGTCCGTAGCGAAAACCTATTTTGAAGTTCGTTGTTACGAGGCAGTGCATCCGGGCACCGAAACGGACCCGTTTCGCTCCGTTTTGCATGCAGAAGGTACCGAAACGCGCCAAATCACTCCCTAACATCGTTTTGGGTCCAATGGAGGCTATTGGGTATGTTCGTGCGAAAAAATTCAACAGAAGTTCGGGGCGCAAAACAGTGCATTCGGGTGCCGAAACACCCGTTTTGCTTCGATTTTCGTGCAGCAGGTAACCGAATGCTCCAAAACACTCCCAAACATCATTTAGGGCCTAACGGAGTAGATTGGAAGTGTCCGTAGCGGAAAACCCATTTTGAAGTTCGTTGTTACGAGGCAGTGCATCCGGGCACCGAAACGAACCCGTTTCGCTCCGTTTTGCATGTAGAAGGTACCGAAACGCGCCAAATCACTCCCTAACATCGTTTTGGGTCCAATGGAGGCTGTTGGGTATGTTCGTGCGAAAAAATTCAACAGAAGTTCGGGGCACAAAACAGTGCATTCGGGTGCCGAAACACCCGTTTTGCTTCGATTTTCGTGCAGCAGGTAACCGAATGCTCCAAAACATTCCCAAACATCATTTAGGGCCTAACGGAGTAGATTGGAAGTGTCCGTAGCGAAAAACCTATTTTGAAGTTCGTTGTTACGAGGCAGTGCATCCGGGCACCGAAACGGACCCGTTTCGCTCCGTTTTGCATGTAGAAGGTACCGAAACGCGCCAAATCACTCCCTAACATCGTTTTGGGTCCAATGGAGGCTATTGGGTATGTTCGTGCGAAAAAATTCAACAGAAGTTCGGGGCACAAAACAGTGCATTCGGGTGCCGAAACACCCGTTTTGCTTCGATTTTCGTGCAGCAGGTAACCGAATGCTCCAAAACATTCCCAAACATCATTTAGGGCCTAACGGAGTAGATTGGAAGTGTCCGTAGCGAAAAACCCATTTTGAAGTTCGTTGTTACGAGGCAGTGCATCCGGGCACCGAAACGGACCCGTTTCGCTCCGTTTTGCATGTAGAAGGTACCGAAACGCGCCAAATCACTCCCTAACATCGTTTTGGGTCCAATGGAGGCTATTGGGTATGTTCGTGCGAAAAAATTCAACAGAAGTTCGGGGCACAAAACAGTGCATTCGGGTGCCGAAACACCCGTTTTGCTTCGATTTTCGTGCAGCAGGTAACCGAATGCTCCAAAATATTCCCAAACATCATTTAGGGCCTAACGGAGTAGATTGGAAGTGTCCGTAGCGAAAAACTTATTTTGAAGTTCGTTGTTACGAGGCAGTGCATCCGGGCACCGAAACGGACCCGTTTCGCTCTGTTTTGCATGCAGAAGGTACCGAAACGCGCCAAATCACTCCCTAACATCGTTTTGGGTCCAATGGAGGCTATTGGGTATGTTCGTGCGAAAAAATTCAACAGAAGTTCGGGGCGCAAAACAGTGCATTCGGGTGCCGAAACACCCGTTTTGCTTCGATTTTCGTGCAGCAGGTAACCGAATGCTCCAAAACATTCCCAAACATCATTTAGGGCCTAACGGAGTAGATTGGAAGTGTCCGTAGCGAAAAACCCATTTTGAAGTTCGTTGTTACGAGGCAGTGCATCCGGGCACCGAAACGGACCCGTTTCGC
This sequence comes from Digitaria exilis, assembly GCA_015342445.1. Classification (NCBI taxonomy): domain Eukaryota; kingdom Viridiplantae; phylum Streptophyta; class Magnoliopsida; order Poales; family Poaceae; genus Digitaria; species Digitaria exilis. The sequence goes on from JACEFO010001447.1 coordinate 29,576, forward strand.
TCCGTTTTGCATGTAGAAGGTACCGAAACGCGCCAAATCACTCCCTAACATCGTTTTGGGTCCAATGGAGGCTATTGGGTATGTTCGTGCGAAAAAATTCAACAGAAGTTCGGGGCACAAAACAGTGCATTCGGGTGCCGAAACACCCGTTTTGCTTCGATTTTCGTGCAGCAGGTAACCGAATGCTCCAAAACATTCCCAAACATCATTTAGGGCCTAACGGAGTAGATTGGAAGTGTCCGTAGCGAAAAACTTATTTTGAAGTTCGTTGTTACGAGGCAGTGCATCCGGGCACCGAAACGGACCCGTTTCGCTCTGTTTTGCATGCAGAAGGTACCGAAACGCGCCAAATCACTCCCTAACATCGTTTTGGGTCCAATGGAGGCTGTTGGGTATGTTCGTGCGAAAAAATTCAACAGAAGTTCGGGGCACAAAACAGTGCATTCGGGTGCCGAAACACCCGTTTTGCTTCGATTTTCGTGCAGCAGGTAACCGAATGCTCCAAAACATTCCCAAACATCATTTAGGGCCTAACGGAGTAGATTGGAAGTGTCCGTAGCGAAAAACCTATTTTGAAGTTCGTTGTTACGAGGCAGTGCATCCGGGCACCGAAACGGACCCGTTTCGCTCCGTTTTGCATGTAGAAGGTACCGAAACGCGCCAAATCACTCCCTAACATCGTTTTGGGTCCAATGGAGGCTATTGGGTATGTTCGTGCGAAAAAATTCAACAGAAGTTCGGGGCACAAAACAGTGCATTCGGGTGCCGAAACACCCGTTTTGCTTCGATTTTCGTGCAGCAGGTAACCGAATGCTCCAAAACATTCCCAAACATCATTTAGGGCCTAACGGAGTAGATTGGAAGTGTCCGTAGCGAAAAACCCATTTTGAAGTTCGTTGTTACGAGGCAGTGCATCCGGGCACCGAAACGGACCCGTTTCGCTCCGTTTTGCATGTAGAAGGTACCGAAACGCGCCAAATCACTCCCTAACATCGTTTTGGGTCCAATGGAGGCTGTTGGGTATGTTCGTGCGAAAAAATTCAACAGAAGTTCGGGGCACAAAACAGTGCATTCGGGTGCCGAAACACCCGTTTTGCTTCGATTTTCGTGCAGCAGGTAACCGAATGCTCCAAAACATTCCCAAACATCATTTAGGGCCTAACGGAGTAGATTGGAAGTGTCCGTAGCGAAAAACCTATTTTGAAGTTCGTTGTTACGAGGCAGTGCATCCGGGCACCGAAACGGACCCGTTTCGCTCTGTTTTGCATGCAGAAGGTACCGAAACGCGCCAAATCACTCCCTAACATCGTTTTGGGTCCAATGGAGGCTATTGGGTATGTTCGTGCGAAAAAATTCAACAGAAGTTCGGGCGCAAAACAGTGCATTCGGGTGCCGAAACACCCGTTTTGCTTCGATTTTCGTGCAGCAGGTAACCGAATGCTCCAAAACATTCCCAAACATCATTTAGGGCCTAACGGAGTAGATTGGAAGTGTCCGTAGCGAAAAACCTATTTTGAAGTTCGTTGTTACGAGGCAGTGCATCCGGGCACCGAAACGGACCCGTTTCGCTCCGTTTTGCATGTAGAAGGTACCGAAACGCGCCAAATCACTCCCTAACATCGTTTTGGGTCCAATGGAGGCTATTGGGTATGTTCGTGCGAAAAAATTCAACAGAAGTTCGGGGCACAAAACAGTGCATTCGGGTGCCGAAACACCCGTTTTGCTTCGATTTTCGTGCAGCAGGTAACCGAATGCTCCAAAACATTCCCAAACATCATTTAGGGCCTAACGGAGTAGATTGGAAGTGTCCGTAGCGAAAAACCCATTTTGAAGTTCGTTGTTACGAGGCAGTGCATCCGGGCACCGAAACGGACCCGTTTCGCTCCGTTTTGCATGTAGAAGGTACCGAAACGCGCCAAATCACTCCCTAACATCGTTTTGGGTCCAATGGAGGCTATTGGGTATGTTCGTGCGAAAAAATTCAACAGAAGTTCGGGGCACAAAACAGTGCATTCGGGTGCCGAAACACCCGTTTTGCTTCGATTTTCGTGCAGCAGGTAACCGAATGCTCCAAAACATTCCCAAACATCATTTAGGGCCTAACGGAGTAGATTGGAAGTGTCCGTAGCGAAAAACCTATTTTGAAGTTCGTTGTTACGAGGCAGTGCATCCGGGCACCGAAACGGACCCGTTTCGCTCTGTTTTGCATGCAGAAGGTACCGAAACGCGCCAAATCACTCCCTAACATCGTTTTGGGTCCAATGGAGGCTATTGGGTATGTTCGTGCGAAAAAATTCAACAGAAGTTCGGGGCATAAAACAGTGCATTCGGGTGCCGAAACACCCGTTTTGCTTCGATTTTCGTGCAGCAGGTAACCGAATGCTCCAAAACATTCCCAAACATCATTTAGGGCCTAACGGAGTAGATTGGAAGTGTCCGTAGCGAAAAACCTATTTTGAAGTTCGTTGTTACGAGGCAGTGCATCCGGGCACCGAAACGGACCCGTTTCGCTCCGTTTTGCATGTAGAAGGTACCGAAACGCGCCAAATCACTCCCTAACATCGTTTTGGGTCCAATGGAGGCTATTGGGTATGTTCGTGCGAAAAAATTCAACAGAAGTTCGGGGCACAAAACAGTGCATTCGGGTGCCGAAACACCCGTTTTGCTTCGATTTTCGTGCAGCAGGTAACCGAATGCTCCAAAACATTCCCAAACATCATTTAGGGCCTAACGGAGTAGATTGGAAGTGTCCGTAGCGAAAAACCTATTTTGAAGTTCGTTGTTACGAGGCAGTGCATCCGGGCACCGAAACGGACCCGTTTCGCTCCGTTTTGCATGCAGAAGGTACCGAAACGCGCCAAATCACTCCCTAACATCGTTTTGGGTCCAATGGAGGCTGTTGGGTATGTTCGTGCGAAAAAATTCAACAGAAGTTCGGGGCACAAAACAGTGCATTCGGGTGCCGAAACACCCGTTTTGCTTCGATTTTCGTGCAGCAGGTAACCGAATGCTCCAAAACATTCCCAAACATCATTTAGGGCCTAACGGAGTAGATTGGAAGTGTCCGTAGCGAAAAACCCATTTTGAAGTTCGTTGTTACGAGGCAGTGCATCCGGGCACCGAAACGGACCCGTTTCGCTCCGTTTTGCATGTAGAAGGTACCGAAACGCGCCAAATCACTCCCTAACATCGTTTTGGGTCCAATGGAGGCTATTGGGTATGTTCGTGCGAAAAAATTCAACAGAAGTTCGGGGCACAAAACAGTGCATTCGGGTGCCGAAACACCCGTTTTGCTTCGATTTTCGTGCAGCAGGTAACCGAATGCTCCAAAACATTCCCAAACATCATTTAGGGCCTAACGGAGTAGATTGGAAGTGTCCGTAGCGAAAAACCTATTTTGAAGTTCGTTGTTACGAGGCAGTGCATCCGGGCACCGAAACGGACCCGTTTCGCTCTGTTTTGCATGCAGAAGGTACCGAAACGCGCCAAATCACTCCCTAACATCGTTTTGGGTCCAATGGAGGCTATTGGGTATGTTCGTGCGAAAAAATTCAACAGAAGTTCGGGGCGCAAAACAGTGCATTCGGGTGCCGAAACACCCGTTTTGCTTCGATTTTCGTGCAGCAGGTAACCGAATGCTCCAAAACATTCCCAAACATCATTTAGGGCCTAACGGAGTAGATTGGAAGTGTCCGTAGCGAAAAACCCATTTTGAAGTTCGTTGTTACGAGGCAGTGCATCCGGGCACCGAAACGGACCCGTTTCGCTCCGTTTTGCATGTAGAAGGTACCGAAACGCGCCAAATCACTCCCTAACATCGTTTTGGGTCCAATGGAGGCTATTGGGTATGTTCGTGCGAAAAAATTCAACAGAAGTTCGGGGCACAAAACAGTGCATTCGGGTGCCGAAACACCCGTTTTGCTTCGATTTTCGTGCAGCAGGTAACCGAATGCTCCAAAACATTCCCAAACATCATTTAGGGCCTAACGGAGTAGATTGGAAGTGTCCGTAGCGAAAAACCTATTTTGAAGTTCGTTGTTACGAGGCAGTGCATCCGGGCACCGAAACGGACCCGTTTCGCTCTGTTTTGCATGTAGAAGGTACCGAAACGCGCCAAATCACTCCCTAACATCGTTTTGGGTCCAATGGAGGCTATTGGGTATGTTCGTGCGAAAAAATTCAACAGAAGTTCGGGGCACAAAACAGTGCATTCGGGTGCCGAAACACCCGTTTTGCTTCGATTTTCGTGCAGCAGGTAACCGAATGCTCCAAAACATTCCCAAACATCATTTAGGGCCTAACGGAGTAGATTGGAAGTGTCCGTAGCGAAAAACCTATTTTGAAGTTCGTTGTTACGAGGCAGTGCATCCGGGCACCGAAACGGACCCGTTTCGCTCCGTTTTGCATGTAGAAGGTACCGAAACGCGCCAAATCACTCCCTAACATCGTTTTGGGTCCAATGGAGGCTATTGGGTATGTTCGTGCGAAAAAATTCAACAGAAGTTCGGGGCACAAAACAGTGCATTCGGGTGCCGAAACACCCGTTTTGCTTCGATTTTCGTGCAGCAGGTAACCGAATGCTCCAAAACATTCCCAAACATCATTTAGGGCCTAACGGAGTAGATTGGAAGTGTCCGTAGCGAAAAACCCATTTTGAAGTTCGTTGTTACGAGGCAGTGCATCCGGGCACCGAAACGAACCCGTTTCGCTCCGTTTTGCATGTAGAAGGTACCGAAACGCGCCAAATCACTCCCTAACATCGTTTTGGGTCCAATGGAGGCTGTTGGGTATGTTCGTGCGAAAAAATTCAACAGAAGTTCGGGGCACAAAACAGTGCATTCGGGTGCCGAAACACCCGTTTTGCTTCGATTTTCGTGCAGCAGGTAACCGAATGCTCCAAAACATTCCCAAACATCATTTAGGGCCTAACGGAGTAGATTGGAAGTGTCCGTAGCGAAAAACCTATTTTGAAGTTCGTTGTTACGAGGCAGTGCATCCGGGCACCGAAACGGACCCGTTTCGCTCCGTTTTGCATGTAGAAGGTACCGAAACGCGCCAAATCACTCCCTAACATCGTTTTGGGTCCAATGGAGGCTATTGGGTATGTTCGTGCGAAAAAATTCAACAGAAGTTCGGGGCACAAAACAGTGCATTCGGGTGCCGAAACACCCGTTTTGCTTCGATTTTCGTGCAGCAGGTAACCGAATGCTCCAAAACATTCCCAAACATCATTTAGGGCCTAACGGAGTAGATTGGAAGTGTCCGTAGCGAAAAACCTATTTTGAAGTTCGTTGTTACGAGGCAGTGCATCCGGGCACCGAAACGGACCCGTTTCGCTCTGTTTTGCATGTAGAAGGTACCGAAACGCGCCAAATCACTCCCTAACATCGTTTTGGGTCCAATGGAGGCTATTGGGTATGTTCGTGCGAAAAAATTCAACAGAAGTTCGGGGCACAAAACAGTGCATTCGGGTGCCGAAACACCCGTTTTGCTTCGATTTTCGTGCAGCAGGTAACCGAATGCTCCAAAATATTCCCAAACATCATTTAGGGCCTAACGGAGTAGATTGGAAGTGTCCGTAGCGAAAAACCTATTTTGAAGTTCGTTGTTACGAGGCAGTGCATCCGGGCACCGAAACGGACCCGTTTCGCTCCGTTTTGCATGTAGAAGGTACCGAAACGCGCCAAATCACTCCCTAACATCGTTTTGGGTCCAATGGAGGCTATTGGGTATGTTCGTGCGAAAAAATTCAACAGAAGTTCGGGGCACAAAACAGTGCATTCGGGTGCCGAAACACCCGTTTTGCTTCGATTTTCGTGCAGCAGGTAACCGAATGCTCCAAAACACTCCCAAACATCATTTAGGGCCTAACGGAGTAGATTGGAAGTGTCCGTAGCGAAAAACCTATTTTGAAGTTCGTTGTTACGAGGCAGTGCATCCGGGCACCGAAACGGACCCGTTTCGCTCCGTTTTGCATGCAGAAGGTACCGAAACGCGCCAAATCACTCCCTAACATCGTTTTGGGTCCAATGGAGGCTATTGGGTATGTTCGTGCGAAAAAATTCAACAGAAGTTCGGGGCACAAAACAGTGCATTCGGGTGCGAAACACCCGTTTTGCTTCGATTTTCGTGCAGCAGGTAACCGAATGCTCCAAAACATTCCCAAACATCATTTAGGGCCTAACGGAGTAGATTGGAAGTGTCCGTAGCGAAAAACCTATTTTGAAGTTCGTTGTTACGAGGCAGTGCATCCGGGCACCGAAACGGACCCGTTTCGCTCCGTTTTGCATGTAGAAGGTACCGAAACGCGCCAAATCACTCCCTAACATCGTTTTGGGTCCAATGGAGGCTATTGGGTATGTTCGTGCGAAAAAATTCAACAGAAGTTCGGGGCGCAAAACAGTGCATTCGGGTGCCGAAACACCCGTTTTGCTTCGATTTTCGTGCAGCAGGTAACCGAATGCTCCAAAACATTCCCAAACATCATTTAGGGCCTAACGGAGTAGATTGGAAGTGTCCGTAGCGAAAAACCCATTTTGAAGTTCGTTGTTACGAGGCAGTGCATCCGGGCACCGAAACGGACCCGTTTCGCTCCGTTTTGCATGCAGAAGGTACCGAAACGCGCCAAATCACTCCCTAACATCGTTTTGGGTCCAATGGAGGCTATTGGGTATGTTCGTGCGAAAAAATTCAACAGAAGTTCGGGGCAAAAAACAGTGCATTCGGGTGCCGAAACACCCGTTTTGCTTCGATTTTCGTGCAGCAGGTAACCGAATGCTCCAAAACATTCCCAAACATCATTTAGGGCCTAACGGAGTAGATTGGAAGTGTCCGTAGCGAAAAACCCATTTTGAAGTTCGTTGTTACGAGGCAGTGCATCCGGGCACCGAAACGGACCCGTTTCGCTCCGTTTTGCATGCAGAAGGTACCGAAACGCGCCAAATCACTCCCTAACATCGTTTTGGGTCCAATGGAGGCTGTTGGGTATGTTCGTGCGAAAAAATTCAACAGAAGTTCGGGGCACAAAACAGTGCATTCGGGTGCCGAAACACCCGTTTTGCTTCGATTTTCGTGCAGCAGGTAACCGAATGCTCCAAAACATTCCCAAACATCATTTAGGGCCTAACGGAGTAGATTGGAAGTGTCCGTAGCGAAAAACCTATTTTGAAGTTCGTTGTTACGAGGCAGTGCATCCGGGCACCGAAACGGACCCGTTTCGCTCCGTTTTGCATGTAGAAGGTACCGAAACGCGCCAAATCACTCCCTAACATCGTTTTGGGTCCAATGGAGGCTATTGGGTATGTTCGTGCGAAAAAATTCAACAGAAGTTCGGGCACAAAACAGTGCATTCGGGTGCCGAAACACCCGTTTTGCTTCGATTTTCGTGCAGCAGGTAACCGAATGCTCCAAAACATTCCCAAACATCATTTAGGGCCTAACGGAGTAGATTGGAAGTGTCCGTAGCGAAAAACCTATTTTGAAGTTCGTTGTTACGAGGCAGTGCATCCGGGCACCGAAACGGACCCGTTTCGCTCCGTTTTGCATGTAGAAGGTACCGAAACGCGCCAAATCACTCCCTAACATCGTTTTGGGTCCAATGGAGGCTATTGGGTATGTTCGTGCGAAAAAATTCAACAGAAGTTCGGGGCCAAAACAGTGCATTCGGGTGCCGAAACACCCGTTTTGCTTCGATTTTCGTGCAGCAGGTAACCGAATGCTCCAAAACATTCCCAAACATCATTTAGGGCCTAACGGAGTAGATTGGAAGTGTCCGTAGCGAAAAACCTATTTTGAAGTTCGTTGTTACGAGGCAGTGCATCCGGGCACCGAAACGGACCCGTTTCGCTCCGTTTTGCATGTAGAAGGTACCGAAACGCGCCAAATCACTCCCTAACATCGTTTTGGGTCCAATGGAGGCTATTGGGTATGTTCGTGCGAAAAAATTCAACAGAAGTTCGGGGCACAAAACAGTGCATTCGGGTGCCGAAACACCCGTTTTGCTTCGATTTTCGTGCAGCAGGTAACCGAATGCTCCAAAACATTCCCAAACATCATTTAGGGCCTAACGGAGTAGATTGGAAGTGTCCGTAGCGAAAAACTTATTTTGAAGTTCGTTGTTACGAGGCAGTGCATCCGGGCACCGAAACGGACCCGTTTCGCTCCGTTTTGCATGTAGAAGGTACCGAAACGCGCCAAATCACTCCCTAACATCGTTTTGGGTCCAATGGAGGCTATTGGGTATGTTCGTGCGAAAAAATTCAACAGAAGTTCGGGGCACAAAACAGTGCATTCGGGTGCCGAAACACCCGTTTTGCTTCGATTTTCGTGCAGCAGGTAACCGAATGCTCCAAAACATTCCCAAACATCATTTAGGGCCTAACGGAGTAGATTGGAAGTGTCCGTAGCGAAAAACCCATTTTGAAGTTCGTTGTTACGAGGCAGTGCATCCGGGCACCGAAACGAACCCGTTTCGCTCCGTTTTGCATGTAGAAGGTACCGAAACGCGCCAAATCACTCCCTAACATCGTTTTGGGTCCAATGGAGGCTGTTGGGTATGTTCGTGCGAAAAAATTCAACAGAAGTTCGGGGCACAAAACAGTGCATTCGGGTGCGAAACACCCGTTTTGCTTCGATTTTCGTGCAGCAGGTAACCGAATGCTCCAAAACATTCCCAAACATCATTTAGGGCCTAACGGAGTAGATTGGAAGTGTCCGTAGCGAAAAACCTATTTTGAAGTTCGTTGTTACGAGGCAGTGCATCCGGGCACCGAAACGGACCCGTTTCGCTCCGTTTTGCATGCAGAAGGTACCGAAACGCGCCAAATCACTCCCTAACATCGTTTTGGGTCCAATGGAGGCTGTTGGGTATGTTCGTGCGAAAAAATTCAACAGAAGTTCGGGGCACAAAACAGTGCATTCGGGTGCCGAAACACCCGTTTTGCTTCGATTTTCGTGCAGCAGGTAACCGAATGCTCCAAAACATTCCCAAACATCATTTAGGGCCTAACAGAGTAGATTGGAAGTGTCCGTAGCGAAAACCTATTTTGAAGTTCGTTGTTACGAGGCAGTGCATCCGGGCACCGAAACGGACCCGTTTCGCTCCGTTTTGCATGTAGAAGGTACCGAAACGCGCCAAATCACTCCCTAACATCGTTTTGGGTCCAATGGAGGCTATTGGGTATGTTCGTGCGAAAAAATTCAACAGAAGTTCGGGGCACAAAACAGTGCATTCGGGTGCCGAAACACCCGTTTTGCTTCGATTTTCGTGCAGCAGGTAACCGAATGCTCCAAAACACTTCCCAAACATCATTTAGGGCCTAACGGAGTAGATTGGAAGTGTCCGTAGCGAAAAACCCATTTTGAAGTTCGTTGTTACGAGGCAGTGCATCCGGGCACCGAAACGGACCCGTTTCGCTCCGTTTTGCATGTAGAAGGTACCGAAACGCGCCAAATCACTCCCTAACATCGTTTTGGGTCCAATGGAGGCTATTGGGTATGTTCGTGCGAAAAAATTCAACAGAAGTTCGGGGCACAAAACAGTGCATTCGGGTGCCGAAACACCCGTTTTGCTTCGATTTTCGTGCAGCAGGTAACCGAATGCTCCAAAACATCCCAAACATCATTTAGGGCCTAACGGAGTAGATTGGAAGTGTCCGTAGCGAAAAACCTATTTTGAAGTTCGTTGTTACGAGGCAGTGCATCCGGGCACCGAAACGGACCCGTTTCGCTCCGTTTTGCATGTAGAAGGTACCGAAACGCGCCAAATCACTCCCTAACATCGTTTTGGGTCCAATGGAGGCTATTGGGTATGTTCGTGCGAAAAATTCAACAGAAGTTCGGGGCGCAAAACAGTGCATTCGGGTGCCGAAACACCCGTTTTGCTTCGATTTTCGTGCAGCAGGTAACCGAATGCTCCAAAACACTCCCAAACATCATTTAGGGCCTAACGGAGTAGATTGGAAGTGTCCGTAGCGAAAAACCTATTTTGAAGTTCGTTGTTACGAGGCAGTGCATCCGGGCACCGAAACGGACCCGTTTCGCTCGTTTTGCATGCAGAAGGTACCGAAACGCGCCAAATCACTCCCTAACATCGTTTTGGGTCCAATGGAGGCTATTGGGTATGTTCGTGCGAAAAATTCAACAGAAGTTCGGGGCACAAAACAGTGCATTCGGGTGCCGAAACACCCGTTTTGCTTCGATTTTCGTGCAGCAGGTAACCGAATGCTCCAAAACACTCCCAAACATCATTTAGGCCTAACGGAGTAGATTGGAAGTGTCCGTAGCGAAAACCCATTTTGAAGTTCGTTGTTACGAGGCAGTGCATCCGGGCACCGAAACGGAACCCGTTTCGCTCCGTTTTGCATGTAGAAGGTACCGAAACGCGCCAAATCACTCCCTAACATCGTTTTGGGTCCAATGGAGGCTATTGGGTATGTTCGTGCGAAAAAATTCAACAGAAGTTCGGGGCACAAAACAGTGCATTCGGGTGCCGAAACACCCGTTTTGCTTCGATTTTCGTGCAGCAGGTAACCGAATGCTCCAAAACATTCCCAAACATCATTTAGGGCCTAACAGAGTAGATTGGAAGTGTCCGTAGCGAAAAACCCATTTTGAAGTTCGTTGTTACGAGGCAGTGCATCCGGGCACCGAAACGGACCCGTTTCGCTCCGTTTTGCATGCAGAAGGTACCGAAACGCGCCAAATCACTCCCTAACATCGTTTTGGGTCCAATGGAGGCTATTGGGTATGTTCGTGCGAAAAATTCAACAGAAGTTCGGGGCACAAACAGTGCATTCGGGTGCGAAACACCCGTTTTGCTTCGATTTTCGTGCAGCAGGTAACCGAATGCTCCAAAACACTCCCAAACATCATTTAGGGCCTAACGGAGTAGATTGGAAGTGTCCGTAGCGAAAAACCCATTTTGAAGTTCGTTGTTACGAGGCAGTGCATCCGGGCACCGAAACGGACCCGTTTCGCTCCGTTTTGCATGTAGAAGGTACCGAAACGCGCCAAATCACTCCCTAACATCGTTTTGGGTCCAATGGAGGCTATTGGGTATGTTCGTGCGAAAAAATTCAACAGAAGTTCGGGGCACAAAACAGTGCATTCGGGTGCCGAAACACCCGTTTTGCTTCGATTTTCGTGCAGCAGGTAACCGAATGCTCCAAAACATTCCCAAACATCATTTAGGGCCTAACAGAGTAGATTGGAAGTGTCCGTAGCGAAAACTTATTTTGAACTTCGTTGTTACGAGGCAGTGCATCCGGGCACCAAAACGGACCCGTTTCGCTCTGTTTTGCATGCAGAAGGTACCGAAACGCGCCAAATCACTCCCTAACATCGTTTTGGGTCCAATGGAGGTTATTGGGTATGTTCGTGCGAAAAAATTCAACAGAAGTTCGGGCCACAAAACAGTGCATTCGGGTGCCGAAACACCCGTTTTGCTTCGATTTTCGTGCAGCAGGTAACCGAATGCTCCAAAACATTCCCAAACATCATTTAGGGCCTAACGGAGTAGATTGGAAGTGTCCGTAGCGAAAAACCTATTTTGAAGTTCGTTGTTACGAGGCAGTGCATCCGGGCACCGAAACGGACCCGTTTCGCTCCGTTTTGCATGTAGAAGGTACCGAAACGCGCCAAATCACTCCCTAACATCGTTTTGGGTCCAATGGAGGCTATTGGGTATGTTCGTGCGAAAAAATTCAACAGAAGTTCGGGGCGCAAAACAGTGCATTCGGGTGCCGAAACACCCGTTTTGCTTCGATTTTCGTGCAGCAGGTAACCGAATGCTCCAAAACACTCCCAAACATCATTTAGGGCCTAACAGAGTAGATTGGAAGTGTCTGTAGCGGAAAACCCATTTTGAAGTTCGTTGTTACGAGGCAGTGCATCCGGGCACCGAAACGAACCCGTTTCGCTCCGTTTTGCTTGTAGAAGGTACCGAAACGCGCCAAATCACTCCCTAACATCGTTTTGGGTCAAATGGAGGCTGTTGGGTATGTTCGTGCGAAAAAATTCAACAGAAGTTCGGGCATAAAACAGTGCATTCGGGTGGCGAAACACCCGTTTTGCTTCGATTTTCGTGCAGCAGGTAACCGAATGCTCCAAAACATTCCCAAACATCATTTAGGGCCTAACGGAGTAGATTGGAAGTGTCCGTAGCGAAAAACCTATTTTGAAGTTCGTTGTTACGAGGCAGTGCATCCGGGCACCGAAACGGACCCGTTTCGCTCTGTTTTGCATGCAGAAGGTACTCGAAACGCGCCAAATCACTCCCTAACATCGTTTTGGGTCCAATGGAGGCTATTGGGTATGTTCGTGCGAAAAAATTCAACAGAAGTTCGGGGCGCAAAACAGTGCATTCGGTGTCGAAAACACCCGTTTTGCTTCGATTTTCGTGCAGCAGGTAACCGAATGCTCCAAAACACTCCAAACATCATTTAGGGCCTAACGGAGTAGATTGGAAGTGTCCGTAGCGAAAAACCCATTTTGAAGTTCGTTGTTACGAGGCAGTGCATCCGGGCACCGAAACGGACCCGTTTCGCTCGTTTTGCCATGCAGAAGGTTACCGAAACGCCCAAATCACTCCCTAACATCGTTTTGGGTCAAATGGAGGCTGTTGGTATGTTCGTGCGAAAAAATTCAACAGAAGTTCGGGGCGCCAAAACAGGTGCATTCGGGTGCGAAACACCCGTTTTTGCTTCGATTTTCGCTGCAGCAGGTAACCGAATGCTCCAAAACATTCCCAAACATCATTTAGGGCCTACAGAGTAGATTGGAAGTGTCCGTAGCGAAAAACCATTTTGAAACTTCGTTGTTACGAGGCAGTGCATCCGGGCACCGAAACGGACCCGTTTCGCTCTGTTTTGCATGTAGAAGGTACCGAAACGCGCCAAATCACTCCCTAACATCGTTTTGGGTCCAATGGAGGCTTTGGGTATGTTCGTGCGAAAAAATTCAACAGAAGTTCGGGGCATAAAACAGTGCATTCGGGTGCCGAAACACCCGTTTTGCTTCGATTTTCGTGCAGCAGGTAACCGAATGCTCCAAAACATCCCAAAATCATTTAGGGCTAACGGAGTAGATTGGAAGTGTCGTAGCGAAAAAACCTATTTTGAAGTTCGTTGTTACGAGGCAGTGCATCCGGGCACCGAAACGGACCCGTTTCGCTTTGTTTTGCATGCAGAAGGAACCGAAACGCGCCAAATCACTCCCTAACATCGTTTTGGGTCCAATGGAGGCTATTGGGTATGTTCGTGCGAAAAAATTCAACAGAAGTTCGCGGCGCAAAACAGTGCATTCGGGTGCCGAAAACCCGTTTTGCTTCGATTTTCGTGCAGCAGGTAACCCGAATGCTCAAAACATCCCAACATCATTTAGGGCACTAACGAGTAGATTGGAAGTGTCTGTGCGAAAAACCATTTGAAGTTCGTTGTTACGAGGCAGTGCATCCGGGCATCAAACGAACCCGTTTCGCTCCGTTTTGCATGTAGAAGGTACCGAAACGCGCCAAATCACTCCCCTAACATCGTTTTGGGTCCAATGGAGGCTATTGGTATGTTTCGTGCGAAAAATTCAACAGAAGTTCGGGGCCACAAAACAGTGCATTCGGGTGCCGAAACACCCGTTTGCTTCGATTTTCGTGCAGCAGGTAACCGAATGCTCCAAAACACTCCCAAACATCATTTAGGGCCTAACGGAGTAGATTGGAGTGTCTGTAGCGAAAAAACCATTTTGAAGTTCGTTGTTACGAGGCAGTGCATCCGGGCACCGAAACGGACCCGTTTCGCTCCGTTTTGCATGCAGAAGGTACCGAAACGCGCCAAATCACTCCCTAACATCGTTTTGGGTCCAATGGAGGCTATTGGGTATGTTCGTGCGAAAAAATTCAACAGAAGTTCGGGGCGCGAAAACAGTGCATTCGGGTGCCGAAACACCCGTTTTGCTTCGATTTTCGTGCAGTAGGTAACCGAATGCTCCAAAACACTCCCAAACATCATTTAGGGCCTAACGGAGTAGATTGGAAGTGTCCGTAGCGAAAAAAACCCATTTTGAAGTTCGTTGTTACGAGGCAGTGCATCCGGGCACCGAAACGGACCCGTTTCGCTCCGTTTTGCATGCAGAAGGTACCGAAACGCGCCAAATCACTCCCTAACATCGTTTTGGGTCCAATGGAGGCTATTGGGTATGTTCGTGCGAAAAAATTCAACAGAAGTTCGGGGCGCAAAACAGTGCATTCGGGTGCCGAAACACCCGTTTTGCTTCGATTTTCGTCGTGCAGTAGGTAACCGAATGCTCCAAAACACTCCCAAACATCATTTAGGGCCTAACGGAGTAGATTGGAAGTGTCCGTAGCGAAAAACCCATTTTGAAGTTCGTTGTTACGAGGCAGTGCATCCGGGCACCGAAACGGACCCGTTTCGCTCCGTTTTGCATGCAGAAGGTACCGAAACGCGCCAAATCACTCCCTAACATCGTTTTGGGTCCAATGGAGGCTATTGGGTATGTTCGTGCGAAAAAATTCAACAGAAGTTCGGGGCGCAAAACAGTGCATTCGGGTGCCGAAACACCCGTTTTGCTTCGATTTTCGTGCAGTAGGTAACCGAATGCTCCAAAACACTCCCAAACATCATTTAGGGCCTAACGGAGTAGATTGGAAGTGTCCGTAGCGAAAAACCCATTTTGAAGTTCGTTGTTACGAGGCAGTGCATCCGGGCACCGAAACGGACCCGTTTCGCTCCGTTTTGCATGCAGAAGGTACCGAAACGCGCCAAATCACTCCCTAACATCGTTTTGGGTCCAATGGAGGCTATTGGGTATGTTCGTGCGAAAAAATTCAACAGAAGTTCGGGGCGCAAAACAGTGCATTCGGGTGCCGAAACACCCGTTTTGCTTCGATTTTCGTGCAGTAGGTAACCGAATGCTCCAAAACACTCCCAAACATCATTTAGGGCCTAACGGAGTAGATTGGAAGTGTCCGTAGCGAAAACCCATTTTGAAGTTCGTTGTTACGAGGCAGTGCATCCGGGCACCGAAACGGACCCGTTTCGCTCCGTTTTGCATGCAGAAGGTACCGAAACGCGCCAAATCACTCCCTAACATCGTTTTGGGTCCAATGGAGGCTATTGGGTATGTTCGTGCGAAAAAATTCAACAGAAGTTCGGGGCGCGAAACAGTGCATTCGGGTGCCGAAACACCCGTTTTGCTTCGATTTTCGTGCAGTAGGTAACCGAATGCTCCAAAACACTCCCAAACATCATTTAGGGCCTAACGGAGTAGATTGGAAGTGTCCGTAGCGAAAAACCCATTTTGAAGTTCGTTGTTACGAGGCAGTGCATCCGGGCACCGAAACGGACCCGTTTCGCTCCGTTTTGCATGCAGAAGGTACCGAAACGCGCCAAATCACTCCCTAACATCGTTTTGGGTCCAATGGAGGCTATTGGGTATGTTCGTGCGAAAAAATTCAACAGAAGTTCGGGGGCGCGAAACAGTGCATTCGGGTGCCGAAACACCCGTTTTGCTTCGATTTTCGTGCAGTAGGTAACCGAATGCTCCAAAACACTCCCAAACATCATTTAGGGCCTAACGGAGTAGATTGGAAGTGTCCGTAGCGAAAAACCCATTTTGAAGTTCGTTGTTACGAGGCAGTGCATCCGGGCACCGAAAAACGGACCCGTTTCGCTCCGTTTTGCATGCAGAAGGTACCGAAACGCGCCAAATCACTCCCTAACATCGTTTTGGGTCCAATGGAGGCTATTGGGTATGTTCGTGCGAAAAAATTCAACAGAAGTTCGGGGCGCGAAACAGTGCATTCGGGTGCGAAAAACACCCGTTTTGCTTCGATTTTCGTTCGTGCAGTAGGTAACCGAATGCTCCAAAACACTCCCAAACATCATTTAGGGCCTAACGGAGTAGATTGGAAGTGTCCGTAGCGAAAAACCCATTTTGAAGTTCGTTGTTACGAGGCAGTGCATCCGGGCACCGAAACGGACCCGTTTCGCTCCGTTTTGCATGCAGAAGGTACCGAAACGCGCCAAATCACTCCCTAACATCGTTTTGGGTCCAATGGAGGCTATTGGGTATGTTCGTGCGAAAAAATTCAACAGAAGTTCGGGGCGCAAAACAGTGCATTCGGGTGCCGAAACACCCGTTTTGCTTCGATTTTCGTGCAGTAGGTAACCGAATGCTCCAAAACACTCCCAAACATCATTTAGGGCCTAACGGAGTAGATTGGAAGTGTCCGTAGCGAAAAAACCCATTTTGAAGTTCGTTGTTACGAGGGGCAGTGCATCCGGGCACCGAAACGGACCCGTTTCGCTCCGTTTTGCATGCAGAAGGTACCGAAACGCGCCAAATCACTCCCTAACATCGTTTTGGGTCCAATGGAGGCTATTGGGTATGTTCGTGCGAAAAAATTCAACAGAAGTTCGGGGCGCGAAAACAGTGCATTCGGGTGCCGAAACACCCGTTTTGCTTCGATTTTCGTGCAGTAGGTAACCGAATGCTCCAAAACACTCCCAAACATCATTTAGGGCCTAACGGAGTAGATTGGAAGTGTCCGTAGCGAAAAACCCATTTTGAAGTTCGTTGTTACGAGGCAGTGCATCCGGGCACCGAAACGGACCCGTTTCGCTCCGTTTTGCATGCAGAAGGTACCGAAACGCGCCAAATCACACTTCCCTAACATCGTTTTGGGTCAAATGGAGGCTATTGGGTATGTTCGTGCGAAAAAATTCAACAGAAGTTCGGGGCGCGAAACAGTGCATTCGGGTGCCGAAACACCCGTTTTCTTCGATTTTCGTGCAGTAGGTAACCGAATGCTCCAAAACACTCCCAAACATCATTTAGGGCCTAACGGAGTAGATTGGAAGTGTCCGTAGCGAAAAACCCATTTTGAAGTTCGTTGTTACGAGGCAGTGCATCCGGGCACCGAAACGGACCCGTTTCGCTCCGTTTTGCATGCAGAAGGTACCGAAACGCGCCAAATCACTCCCTAACATCGTTTTGGGTCCAATGGAGGCTATTGGGTATGTTCGTGCGAAAAAATTCAACAGAAGTTCGGGGCGCGAAACAGTGCATTCGGGTGCCGAAACACCCGTTTTGCTTCGATTTTCGTGCAGTAGGTAACCGAATGCTCCAAAACACTCCCAAACATCATTTAGGGCCTAACGGAGTAGATTGGAAGTGTCCGTAGCGAAAAACCCATTTTGAAGTTCGTTGTTACGAGGCAGTGCATCCGGGCACCGAAACGGACCCGTTTCGCTCCGTTTTGCATGCAGAAGGTACCGAAACGCGCCAAATCACTCCCTAACATCGTTTTGGGTCCAATGGAGGCTATTGGGTATGTTCGTGCGAAAAAAATTCAACAGAAGTTCGGGGCGCGAAACAGTGCATTCGGGTGCCGAAACACCCGTTTTGCTTCGATTTTTCGTGCAGTAGGTAACCGAATGCTCCAAAACACTCCCAAAACATCATTTAGGGCCTAACGGAGTAGATTGGAAGTGTCCGTAGCGAAAAACCCATTTTGAAGTTCGTTGTTACGAGGCAGTGCATCCGGGCACCGAAACGGACCCGTTTCGCTCCGTTTTGCATGCAGAAGGTACCGAAACGCGCCAAATCACTCCCTAACATCGTTTTGGTCCAATGGAGGCTATTGGGTATATGTTCGTGCGAAAAAATTCAACAGAAGTTCGGGGCGCGAAACAGTGCATTCGGGTGCCGAAACACCCGTTTTGCTTCGATTTTCGTGCAGTAGGTAACCGAATGCTCCAAAACACTCCCAAACATCATTTAGGGCCTAACGGAGTAGATTGGAAGTGTCCGTAGCGAAAAACCCATTTTGAAGTTCGTTGTTACGAGGCAGTGCATCCGGGCACCGAAACGGACCCGTTTCGCTCCGTTTTGCATGCAGAAGGTACCGAAACGCGCCAAATCACTCCCTAACATCGTTTTGGGTCCAATGGAGGCTATTGGGTATGTTCGTGCGAAAAAATTCAACAGAAGTTCGGGGCGCGAAACAGTGCATTCGGGTGCCGAAACACCCGTTTTGCTTCGATTTTCGTGCAGTAGGTAACCGAATGCTCCAAAACACTCCCAAACATCATTTAGGGCCTAACGGAGTAGATTGGAAGTGTCCGTAGCGAAAAACCCATTTTGAAGTTCGTTGTTACGAGGCAGTGCATCCGGGCACCGAAACGGACCCGTTTCGCTCCGTTTTGCATGCAGAAGGTACCGAAACGCGCCAAATCACTCCCTAACATCGTTTTGGGTCCAATGGAGGCTATTGGGTATGTTCGTGCGAAAAAATTCAACAGAAGTTCGGGGCGCGAAACAGTGCATTCGGGTGCCGAAACACCCGTTTTGCTTCGATTTTCGTGCAGTAGGTAACCGAATGCTCCAAAACACTCCCAAACATCATTTAGGGCCTAACGGAGTAGATTGGAGTGTGTCCGTAGCGAAAAACCCATTTTGAAGTTCGTTGTTACGAGGCAGTGCATCCGGGCACCGAAACGGACCCGTTTCGCTCCGTTTTGCATGCAGAAGGTACCGAAACGCGCCAAATCACTCCCTAACATCGTTTTGGGTCCAATGGAGGCTATTGGGTATGTTCGTGCGAAAAAATTCAACAGAAGTTCGGGGCGCGAAAACAGTGCATTCGGGTGCCGAAACACCCGTTTTGCTTCGATTTTTTCGTGCAGTAGGTAACCGAATGCTCCAAAACACTCCCAAACATCATTTAGGGCCTAACGGAGTAGATTGGAAGTGTCCGTAGCGAAAAACCCATTTTGAAGTTCGTTGTTACGAGGCAGTGCATCCGGGCACCGAAACGGACCCGTTTCGCTCCGTTTTGCATGCAGAAGGTACCGAAACGCGCCAAATCACTCCCTAACATCGTTTTGGGTCCAATGGAGGCTATTGGGTATGTTCGTGCGAAAAAATTCAACAGAAGTTCGGGCGCGCGAAACAGTGCATTCGGGTGCCGAAACACCCGTTTTGCTTCGATTTTCGTGCAGTAGGTAACCGAATGCTCCAAAACACTCCCAAACATCATTTAGGGCCTAACGGAGTAGATTGGAAGTGTCCGTAGCGAAAACCCCATTTTGAAGTTCGTTGTTACGAGGCAGTGCATCCGGGCACCGAAACGGACCCGTTTCGCTCCGTTTTGCATGCAGAAGGTACCGAAACGCGCCAAATCACTCCCTAACATCGTTTTGGGTCCAATGGAGGCTATTGGGTATGTTCGTGCGAAAAAATTCAACAGAAGTTCGGGGGCGCGAAAACAGTGCATTCGGGTGCCGAAACACCCGTTTTGCTTCGATTTTCGTGCAGTAGGTAACCGAATGCTCCAAAAACACTCCCAAACATCATTTAGGGCCTAACGGAGTAGATTGGAAGTGTCCGTAGCGAAAAAACCCATTTTGAAGTTCGTTGTTACGAGGCAGTGCATCCGGGCACCGAAACGGACCCGTTTCGCTCCGTTTTGCATGCAGAAGGTACCGAAACGCGCCAAATCACTCCCTAACATCGTTTTGGGTCCAATGGAGGCTATTGGGTATGTTCGTGCGAAAAAATTCAACAGAAGTTCGGGGCGCGAAACAGTGCATTCGGGTGCCGAAACACCCGTTTTGCTTCGATTTTCGTGCAGTAGGTAACCGAATGCTCCAAAACACTCCCAAACATCATTTAGGGCCTAACGGAGTAGATTGGAAGTGTCCGTAGCGAAAAACCCATTTTGAAGTTCGTTGTTACGAGGCAGTGCATCCGGGCACCGAAACGGACCCGTTTCGCTCCGTTTTGCATGCAGAAGGTACCGAAAAACGCGCCAAATCACTCCCTAACATCGTTTTGGGTCCAATGGAGGCTATTGGGTATGTTCGTGCGAAAAAATTCAACAGAAGTTCGGGGCGCGAAACAGTGCATTCGGGTGCCGAAAACACCGTTTTGCTTCGATTTTCGTGCAGTAGTAGGTAACCGAATGCTCCAAAACACACCCAAACATCATTTAGGGCCTAACGGAGTAGATTGGAAGTGTCCGTAGCGAAAAACCCATTTTGAAGTTCGTTGTTACGAGGCAGTGCATCCGGGCACCGAAACGGACCCGTTTCGCTCCGTTTTGCATGCAGAAGGTACCGAAACGCGCCAAATCACTCCCTAACATCGTTTTGGGTCCAATGGAGGCTATTGGGTATGTTCGTGCGAAAAAATTCAACAGAAGTTCGGGGCGCAAAACAGTGCATTCGGGTGCCGAAACACCCGTTTTGCTTCGATTTTTCGTGCAGTAGGTAACCGAATGCTCCAAAACACTCCAAACATCATTTAGGGCCTAACGGAGTAGATTGGAAGTGTCCGTAGCGAAAAACCCATTTTGAAGTTCGTTGTTACGAGGCAGTGCATCCGGGCACCGAAACGGACCCGTTTCGCTCCGTTTTGCATGCAGAAGGTACCGAAACGCGCCAAATCACTCCCTAACATCGTTTTGGGTCCAATGGAGGCTATTGGGTATGTTCGTGCGAAAAAATTCAACAGAAGTTCGGGGCGCGAAACAGTGCATTCGGGTGCCGAAACACCCGTTTTGCTTCGATTTTTCGTGCAGTAGGTAACCGAATGCTCCAAAACACTCCCAAACACATCATTTAGGGCCTAACGGAGTAGATTGGAAGTGTCCGTAGCGAAAAACCCATTTTGAAGTTCGTTGTTACGAGGCAGTGCATCCGGGCACCGAAACGGACCCGTTTCGCTCCGTTTTGCATGCAGAAGGTACCGAAACGCGCCAAATCACTCCCTAACATCGTTTTGGGTCCAATGGAGGCTATTGGGTATGTTCGTGCGAAAAAATTCAACAGAAGTCGGGGCGCGAAACAGTGCATTCGGGTGCCGAAACACCCGTTTTGCTTCGATTTTCGTGCAGTAGGTAACCGAATGCTCCAAAACACTCCCAAACATCATTTAGGGCCTAACGGAGTAGATTGGAAGTGTCCGTAGCGAAAAACCCATTTTGAAGTTCGTTGTTACGAGGCAGTGCATCCGGGCACCGAAACGGACCCGTTTCGCTCCGTTTTGCATGCAGAAGGTACCGAAACGCGCCAAATCACTCCCTAACATCGTTTTGGGTCCAATGGAGGCTATTGGGTATGTTCGTGCGAAAAAATTCAACAGAAGTTCGGCGCGCGAAACAGTGCATTCGGGTGCCGAAACACCCGTTTTGCTTCGATTTTCGTGCAGTAGGTAACCGAATGCTCCAAAACACTCCCAAACATCATTTAGGGCCTAAACGAGTAGATTGGAAGTGTCCGTAGCGAAAAACCCATTTTGAAGTTCGTTGTTACGAGGCAGTGCATCCGGGCACCGAAACGGACCCGTTTCGCTCCGTTTTGCATGCAGAAGGTACCGAAACGCGCCAAATCACTCCCTAACATCGTTTTGGGTCCAATGGAGGCTATTGGGTATGTTCGTGTGCGAAAAAATTCAACAGAAGTTCGGGGGCGAAACAGTGCATTCGGGTGCCGAAACACCCGTTTTGCTTCGATTTTCGTGCAGTAGGTAACCGAATGCTCCAAAACACTCCCAAACATCATTTAGGGCCTAACGGAGTAGATTGGAAGTGTCCGTAGCGAAAAACCCATTTTGAAGTTCGTTGTTACGAGGCAGTGCATCCGGGCACCGAAACGGACCCGTTTCGCTCCGTTTTTTGCATGCAGAAGGTACCGAAACGCGCCAAATCACTCCCTAACATCGTTTTGGGTCCAATGGAGGCTATTGGGTATGTTCGTGCGAAAAAATTCAACAGAAGTTCGGGGCGCGAAACAGTGCATTCGGGTGCCGAAACACCCGTTTTTTGCTTCGATTTTCGTGCAGCAGGTAACCGAATGCTCCAAAACACTCCCAAACATCATTTAGGGGCCTAACGGAGTAGATTGGAAGTGTCCGTAGCGAAAAACCCATTTTGAAGTTCGTTGTTACGAGGCAGTGCATCCGGGCACCGAAACGGACCCGTTTCGCTCCGTTTTGCATGCAGAAGGTACCGAAACGCGCCAAATCACTCCCTAACATCGTTTTGGGGTCAATGGAGGCTATTGGGTATGTTCGTGCGAAAAAAAATTCAACAGAAGTTCGGGGCGCAAAACAGTGCATTCGGGTGCCGAAACACCCGTTTTGCTTCGATTTTCGTGCAGTAGGTAACCGAATGCTCCCAAAACTCCCAAACATCATTTAGGGCCTAACGGAGTAGATTGGAAGTGTCCGTAGCGAAAACCCATTTTGAAGTTCGTTGTTACGAGGCAGTGCATCGGGCACCGAAACGGACCCGTTTCGCTCCGTTTTGCATGCAGAAGAAGGTACCGAAACGCGCCAAATCACTCCCTAACATCGTTTTGGGTCCAATGGAGGCTATTGGGTATGTTCGTGCGAAAAAATTCAACAGAAGTTCGGGGCGCGAAACAGTGCATTCGGGTGCCGAAACACCCGTTTTGCTTCGATTTTCGTGCAGTAGGTAAACCGAATGCTCCAAAACACTCCCAAACATCATTTAGGGCCTAACGGAGTAGATTGGAAGTGTCCGTAGTAGCGAAAAACCCATTTTGAAGTTCGTTGTTACGAGGCAGTGCATCCGGGCACCGAAACGGACCCGTTTCGCTCCGTTTTGCATGCAGAAGGTACCGAAAACGCGCCAAATCACTCCTAACATCGTTTTGGGTCCAATGGAGGCTATTGGGTATGTTCGTGCGAAAAAAATTCAACAGAGAAGTTCGGGGCGCGAAACAGTGCATTCGGGTGCCGAAACACCCGTTTTGCTTCGATTTTCGTGCAGTAGGTAACCGAATGCTCCAAAACACTCCCAAACATCATTTAGGGCCTAACGGAGTAGATTGGAAGTGTCCGAGTAGCGAAAACCCATTTTGAAGTTCGTTGTTACGAGGCAGTGCATCGGGCACCGAAACGGACCCGTTTCGCTCCGTTTTGCATGCAGAAGGTACCGAAACGCGCCAAATCACTCCCTAACATCGTTTTGGGTCCAATGGAGGCTATTGGGTATGTTCGTGCGAAAAAATTCAACAGAAGTTCGGGGCGCAAAACAGTGCATTCGGGTGCCGAAACACCCGTTTTGCTTCGATTTTCGTGCAGTAGGTAACGAATGCTCCAAAACACTCCCAAACATCATTTAGGCCTAACGGAGTAGATTGGAAGTGTCCGTAGCGAAAAACCCATTTTGAAGTTCGTTGTTACGAGGCAGTGCATCCGGGCACCGAAACGGACCCGTTTCGCTCCGTTTTGCATGCAGAAGGTACCGAACGCGCGCCAAATCACTCCCTAACATCGTTTTGGGTCCAATGGAGGCTATTGGGTATGTTCGTGCGAAAAAATTCAACAGAAGTTCGGGGCGCGAAACAGTGCATTCGGGTGCCGAAACACCCGTTTTGCTTCGATTTTCGTGCAGTAGGTAACCGAATGCTCCAAAACACTCCCAAACATCATTTAGGGCCTAACGGAGTAGATTGGAAGTGTCCGTAGCGAAAAACCCATTTTGAAGTTCGTTGTTACGAGGCAGTGCATCCGGGCACCGAAACGGACCCGTTTCGCTCCGTTTTGCATGCAGAAGGTACCGAAACGCGCCAAATCACTCCCTAACATCGTTTTGGGTCCAATGGAGGCTATTGGGTATGTTCGTGCGAAAAAATTCAACAGAAGTTCGGGGCGCGAAACAGTGCATTCGGGTGCCGAAACACCCGTTTTGCTTCGATTTTCGTGCAGTAGGTAACCGAATGCTCCAAAACACTCCCAAACATCATTTAGGGCCTAACGGAGTAGATTGGAAGTGTCCGTAGCGAAAAACCCATTTTGAAGTTCGTTGTTACGAGGCAGTGCATCCGGGCACCGAAACGGACCCGTTTCGCTCCGTTTTGCATGCAGAAGGTACCAAAACGCGCCAAATCACTCCCCTAACATCGTTTTGGGTTCAATGGAGGCTATTGGGTATGTTCGTGCGAAAAAATTCAACAGAAGTTCGGGGCGCGAAACAGTGCATTCGGGTGCCGAAACACCCGTTTTGCTTCGATTTTCGTGCAGTAGGTAACCGAATGCTCCAAAACACTCCCAAACATCATTTAGGGCCTAACGGAGTAGATTGGAAGTGTCCGTAGCGAAAAAACCCATTTTGAAGTTCGTTGTTACGAGGCAGTGCATCCGGGCACCGAAACGGACCCGTTTCGCTCCGTTTTGCATGCAGAAGGTACCGAAACGCGCCAAATCACTCCCTAACATCGTTTTGGGTCCAATGGAGGCTATTGGGTATGTTCGTGCGAAAAAATTCAACAGAAGTTCGGGGCGCGAAACAGTGCATTCGGGTGCCGAAACACCCGTTTTGCTTCGATTTTCGTGCAGTAGGTAACCGAATGCTCCAAAACACTCCCAAACATCATTTAGGGCCTAACGGAGTAGATTGGAAGTGTCCGTAGCGAAAAACCCATTTTGAAGTTCGTTGTTACGAGGCAGTGCATCCGGGCACCGAAACGGACCCGTTTCGCTCCGTTTTGCATGCAGAAGGTACCGAAACGCGCCAAATCACTCCCTAACATCGTTTTGGGTCAATGGAGGCTATTG
The DNA here is from genome assembly GCA_015342445.1 of Digitaria exilis. Taxonomy (NCBI): domain Eukaryota; kingdom Viridiplantae; phylum Streptophyta; class Magnoliopsida; order Poales; family Poaceae; genus Digitaria; species Digitaria exilis. The sequence continues at coordinate 54,173 of JACEFO010001447.1, forward strand.
GGTATGTTCGTGCGAAAAAATTCAACAGAAGTTCGGGGCGCGAAACAGTGCATTCGGGTGCCGAAACACCCGTTTTGCTTCGATTTTCGTGCAGTAGGTAACCGAATGCTCCAAAACACTCCCAAACATCATTTAGGGCCTAACGGAGTAGATTGGAAGTGTCCGTAGCGAAAAACCCATTTTGAAGTTCGTTGTTACGAGGCAGTGCATCCGGGCACCGAAACGGACCCGTTTCGCTCCGTTTTGCATGCAGAAGGTACCGAAACGCGCCAAATCACTCCCTAACATCGTTTTGGGTCCAATGGAGGCTATTGGGTATGTTCGTGCGAAAAAATTCAACAGAAGTTCGGGGCGCGAAACAGTGCATTCGGGTGCCGAAACACCCGTTTTGCTTCGATTTTCGTGCAGTAGGTAACCGAATGCTCCAAAACACTCCCAAACATCATTTAGGGCCTAACGGAGTAGATTGGAAGTGTCCGTAGCGAAAAACCCATTTTGAAGTTCGTTGTTACGAGGCAGTGCATCCGGGCACCGAAACGGACCCGTTTCGCTCCGTTTTGCATGCAGAAGGTACCGAAACGCGCCAAATCACTCCCTAACATCGTTTTGGGTCCAATGGAGGCTATTGGGTATGTTCGTGCGAAAAAATTCAACAGAAGTTCGGGGCGCAAAACAGTGCATTCGGGTGCCGAAACACCCGTTTTGCTTCGATTTTCGTTGCAGTAGGTAACCGAATGCTCCAAAACACTCCCAAACATCATTTAGGGCCTAACGGAGTAGATTGGAAGTGTCCGTAGCGAAAAACCCATTTTGAAGTTCGTTGTTACGAGGCAGTGCATCCGGGCACCGAAACGGACCCGTTTCGCTCCGTTTTGCATGCAGAAGGTACCGAAACGCGCCAAATCACTCCCTAACATCGTTTTGGGTCCAATGGAGGCTATTGGGTATGTTCGTGCGAAAAAATTCAACAGAAGTTCGGGGCGCGAAACAGTGCATTCGGGTGCCGAAACACCCGTTTTGCTTCGATTTTCGTGCAGCAGGTAACCGAATGCTCCAAAACACTCCCAAACATCATTTAGGGCCTAACGGAGTAGATTGGAAGTGTCCGTAGCGAAAACCCATTTTGAAGTTTGTTGTTACGAGGCAGTGCATCCGGGCACCGAAACGGACCCGTTTCGCTGCGTTTTGCATGCAGAAGGTATCGAAACGCGCCAAATCACTCCCTAACATCGTTTTGGGTCATGGAGGCTATTGGGTATGTTCGTGCGAAAAAATTCAACAGAAGTTCGGGGCGCGAAACTGTGCATTCGGGTGCCGAAACACCCGTTTTGCTTCGATTTTCGTGCAGTAGGTAACCGAATGCTCCAAAACACTCCCAAACATCATTTAGGGCCTAACGGAGTAGATTGGAAGTGTCCGTAGCGGAAAACCCATTTTGAAGTTCGTTGTTACGAGGCAGTGCATCCGGGCACCGAAACGGACCCGTTTCGCTCCGTTTTGCATGCAGAAGGTACCGAAACGCGCCAAATCACTCCCTAACATCGTTTTGGGTCCAATGGAGGCTATTGGGTATGTTCGTGCGAAAAAATTCAACAGAAGTTCGGGGCGCGAAACAGTGCATTCGGGTGCCGAAACACCCGTTTTGCTTCGATTTTCGTGCAGCAGGTAACCGAATGCTCCAAAACACTCCCAAACATCATTTAGGGCCTAACGGAGTAGATTGGAAGTGTCCGTAGCGAAAAACCCATTTTGAAGTTCGTTGTTACGAGGCAGTGCATCCGGGCACCGAAACGGACCCGTTTCGCTCCGTTTTGCATGCAGAAGGTACCGAAACGCGCCAAATCACTCCCTAACATCGTTTGGGTCCAATGGAGGCTATTGGGTATCATGCGAAAAAATTCAACAGAAGTTCGGGGCGCGAAACAGTGCATTCGGGTGCCGAAACACCCGTTTTGCTTCGATTTTCGTGCAGTAGGTAACCGAATGCTCCAAAACACTCCCAAACATCATTTAGGGCTAAACGGAGTAGATTGGAAGTGTCCGTAGCGAAAAACCCATTTTGAAGTTCGTTGTTACGAGGCAGTGCATCCGGCACCGAAACGGACCCGTTTCGCTCCGTTTTGCATGCAGAAGGTACCGAAACGCGCCAAATCACTCCCTAACATCGTTTTGGGTCCAATGGAGGCTATTGGGTATGTTCGTGCGAAAAAATTCAACAGAAGTTCGGGGCGCAAAACAGTGCATTCGGATGCCGAAACACCCGTTTTGCTTCGATTTTCGTGCAGCAGGTAACCGAATGCTCCAAAACACTCCAAAACATCATTTAGGGCCTAACGGAGTAGATTGGAAGTGTCCGTAGCGAAAAACCCATTTTGAAGTTCGTTGTTACGAGGCAGTGCATCCGGGCACCGAAACGGACCCGTTTCGCTCCGTTTTGCATGCAGAAGGTACCGAAACGCGCCAAATCACTCCCTAACATTGTTTTGGTCCCAATGGAGGGCTATTGGCTAATGTTTGTGCGAAAAAAATTCAACAGAAGTTCGGGGCGCGAAAGACAGTGGCATTCGGGTGCCGAAACACCCGTTTTGCTTCGATTTTCGTGCATAGGTAACCGAATGCTCCAAAACACTCCCAACATCATTAGGGCCTAACGGAGTAGATTGGAATGGTCCGTAGCGAAAAACCCATTGTTGAAGTTACGTTGTTACGAGGAGTGCATCCGGGCACCGAAACGGACCCGTTTCGCTCCGTTTGCATGTGCAGAAGGTACCGAAAACGCGCCAAATCACTCCTAACAAACATTCGTTTTGGTCCAATGGAGGCTACTGGGTATGATTCGTGCGAAAAAATTCAACAGAAAGTTCGGGGCGCGAAACAGTGCATCTTCGAGTGCTGAAACACCCGTTTTGCTTCGATTTCTCGTGCAGCAGTTAACCGAATACTCCAAAATACTCCCAAACATCATTTAGGGCCTAACGGAGTAGATTGGAAGTGTCCGTAGCGAAAAACCCATTTTGAAGTTCGTTGTTACGAGGCAGTGCATCCGGGCACCGAAAACGGGACCCGTTTCGCTCCGTTTTGCATGCAGAAGGTACCGAAACGCGCCAAGATCACTCCCTAACATCGTTTTGGGTCCAATGGAGGCTATTGGGTATGTTCTGCGCGAAAATTCAACAGAAGTTCGGGGCGCAAAACAGTGCATTTCCCAGGCGCTGCACCCTGGCCGCTTGTGCGGCCGGCAGCTCGGCTGCCGTGGCATCCCAAGCATCATTTAGGGCCTAACGGCGAGATTGAAGTGTCGACTCGCCTAACCCATTGTGAAGTTTCGTTGTTACGCAGGCAGGCTACGGCGCTCGAAAATGTGCGAGATCGCTCCGTGATTGCGCGCATGGTTCACGCGCGCGCTGAAAGGACATCCCCAACAGGGGTAATGTCGGCTGATTGCCCTGCCCTTGGAGTTGGCTCAACAGGTGCACTTGGCTCAGCTCGGGCCAGCGCCGAGAACAACTCCGTACTTTTGGTCTTCGATTTTCATGCTGAGGTACTGAATGCTCAAAACACTCGGCAAACATCATTTGGGCCTAACGGAGTAGATTGGAAGTGTCTGTTATAGAGAAAAACCATTTTGATGTTCGTTGTTACGAGGCAGTGCATCCGGGCGCCAAATCACTCCCTAACATCGTTTTGGGTCCAATGGAGGCTATTGGGTATGTTCGTGCGAAAAAATTCAACAGAAGTTCGGGGCGCGAAACAGTGCATTCGGGTGCCGAAACACCCGTTTTGCTTCGATTTTCGTGCAGTAGGTAACCGAATGCTCCAAAACACTCCCAAACATCATTTAGGGCCTAACGGAGTAGATTGGAAGTGTCCGTAGCGAAAAACCCATTTTGAAGTTCGTTGTTACGAGGCAGTGCATCCGGGCACCGAAACGGACCCGTTTCGCTCCGTTTTGCATGCAGAAGGTACCGAAACGCGCCAAATCACTCCCTAACATCGTTTTGGGTCCAATGGAGGCTATTGGGTATGTTCGTGCGAAAAAATTCAACAGAAGTTCGGGGCGAAAACAGTGCATTCGGGTGCCGAAACACCCGTTTTGCTTCGATTTTCGTGCAGTAGGTAACCGAATGCTCCAAAACACTCCCAAACATCATTTAGGGCCTAACGGAGTAGATTGGAAGTGTCCGTAGCGAAAAACCCATTTTGAAGTTCGTTGTTACGAGGCAGTGCATCCGGGCACCGAAACGGACCCGTTTCGCTCCGTTTTGCATGCAGAAGGTACCGAAACGCGCCAAATCACTCCCTAACATCGTTTTGGGTCCAATGGAGGCTATTGGGTATGTTCGTGCGAAAAAATTCAACAGAAGTTCGGGGCGCGAAACAGTGCATTCGGGTGCCGAAACACCCGTTTTGCTTCGATTTTCGTGCAGTAGGTAACCGAATGCTCCAAAACACTCCCAAACATCATTTAGGGCCTAACGGAGTAGATTGGAAGTGTCCGTAGCGAAAAACCCATTTTGAAGTTCGTTGTTACGAGGCAGTGCATCCGGGCACCGAAACGGACCCGTTTCGCTCCGTTTTGCATGCAGAAGGTACCGAAACGCGCCAAATCACTCCCTAACATCGTTTTGGGTCCAATGGAGGCTATTGGGTATGTTCGTGCGAAAAAATTCAACAGAAGTTCGGGGCGCGAAACAGTGCATTCGGGTGCCGAAACACCCGTTTTGCTTCGATTTTCGTGCAGTAGGTAACCGAATGCTCCAAAACACTCCCAAACATCATTTAGGGCCTAACGGAGTAGATTGGAAGTGTCCGTAGCGAAAAACCCATTTTGAAGTTCGTTGTTACGAGGCAGTGCATCCGGGCACCGAAACGGACCCGTTTCGCTCCGTTTTGCATGCAGAAGGTACCGAAACGCGCCAAATCACTCCCTAACATCGTTTTGGGTCCAATGGAGGCTATTGGGTATGTTCGTGCGAAAAAATTCAACAGAAGTTCGGGGCGCGAAACAGTGCATTCGGGTGCCGAAACACCCGTTTTGCTTCGATTTTCGTGCAGTAGGTAACCGAATGCTCCAAAACACTCCCAAACATCATTTAGGGCCTAACGGAGTAGATTGGAAGTGTCCGTAGCGAAAAACCCATTTTGAAGTTCGTTGTTACGAGGCAGTGCATCCGGGCACCGAAACGGACCCGTTTCGCTCCGTTTTGCATGCAGAAGGTACCGAAACGCGCCAAATCACTCCCTAACATCGTTTTGGGTCCAATGGAGGCTATTGGGTATGTTCGTGCGAAAAAATTCAACAGAAGTTCGGGGCGCAAAACAGTGCATTCGGGTGCCGAAACACCCGTTTTGCTTCGATTTTCGTGCAGTAGGTAACCGAATGCTCCAAAACACTCCCAAACATCATTTAGGGCCTAACGGAGTAGATTGGAAGTGTCCGTAGCGAAAAACCCATTTTGAAGTTCGTTGTTACGAGGCAGTGCATCCGGGCACCGAAACGGACCCGTTTCGCTCCGTTTTGCATGCAGAAGGTACCGAAACGCGCCAAATCACTCCCTAACATCGTTTTGGGTCCAATGGAGGCTATTGGGTATGTTCGTGCGAAAAAATTCAACAGAAGTTCGGGGCGCAAAACAGTGCATTCGGGTGCCGAAACACCCGTTTTGCTTCGATTTTCGTGCAGTAGGTAACCGAATGCTCCAAAACACTCCCAAACATCATTTAGGGCCTAACGGAGTAGATTGGAAGTGTCCGTAGCGAAAAACCCATTTTGAAGTTCGTTGTTACGAGGCAGTGCATCCGGGCACCGAAACGGACCCGTTTCGCTCCGTTTTGCATGCAGAAGGTACCGAAACGCGCCAAATCACTCCCTAACATCGTTTTGGGTCCAATGGAGGCTATTGGGTATGTTCGTGCGAAAAAATTCAACAGAAGTTCGGGGCGCGAAACAGTGCATTCGGGTGCCGAAACACCCGTTTTGCTTCGATTTTCGTGCAGCAGGTAACCGAATGCTCCAAAACACTCCCAAACATCATTTAGGGCCTAACGGAGTAGATTGGAAGTGTCCGTAGCGAAAAACCCATTTTGAAGTTCGTTGTTACGAGGCAGTGCATCCGGGCACCGAAACGGACCCGTTTCGCTCCGTTTTGCATGCAGAAGGTACCGAAACGCGCCAAATCACTCCCTAACATCGTTTTGGGTCCAATGGAGGCTATTGGGTATGTTCGTGCGAAAAAATTCAACAGAAGTTCGGGGCGCGAAACAGTGCATTCGGGTGCCGAAACACCCGTTTTGCTTCGATTTTCGTGCAGTAGGTAACCGAATGCTCCAAAACACTCCCAAACATCATTTAGGGCCTAACGGAGTAGATTGGAAGTGTCCGTAGCGAAAAAACCATTTTGAAGTTCGTTATTACGAGGCAGTGCATCCGGGCGCCAAATCACTCCCTAACATCGTTTTGGGTCCAATGGAGGCTATTGGGTATGTTCGTGCGAAAAAATTCAACAGAAGTTCGGGGCGCAAAACAGTGCATTCGGGTGCCGAAACACCCGTTTTGCTTCGATTTTCGTGCAGCAGGTAACCGAATGCTCCAAAACACTCCCAAACATCATTTAGGGCCTAACGGAGTAGATTGGAAGTGTCCGTAGCGAAAAACCCATTTTGAAGTTCGTTGTTACGAGGCAGTGCATCCGGGCACCGAAACGGACCCGTTTCGCTCCGTTTTGCATGCAGAAGGTACCGAAACGCGCCAAATCACTCCCTAACATCGTTTTGGGTCCAATGGAGGCTATTGGGTATGTTCGTGCGAAAAAATTCAACAGAAGTTCGGGGCGCAAAACAGTGCATTCGGGTGCCGAAACACCCGTTTTGCTTCGATTTTCGTGCAGTAGGTAACCGAATGCTCCAAAACACTCCCAAACATCATTTAGGGCCTAACGGAGTAGATTGGAAGTGTCCGTAGCGAAAAACCCATTTTGAAGTTCGTTGTTACGAGGCAGTGCATCCGGGCACCGAAACGGACCCGTTTCGCTCCGTTTTGCATGCAGAAGGTACCGAAACGCGCCAAATCACTCCCTAACATCGTTTTGGGTCCAATGGAGGCTATTGGGTATGTTCGTGCGAAAAAATTCAACAGAAGTTCGGGGCGCGAAACAGTGCATTCGGGTGCCGAAACACCCGTTTTGCTTCGATTTTCGTGCAGCAGGTAACCGAATGCTCCAAAACACTCCCAAACATCATTTAGGGCCTAACGGAGTAGATTGGAAGTGTCCGTAGCGAAAAACCCATTTTGAAGTTCGTTGTTACGAGGCAGTGCATCCGGGCACCGAAACGGACCCGTTTCGCTCCGTTTTGCATGCAGAAGGTACCGAAACGCGCCAAATCACTCCCTAACATCGTTTTGGGTCCAATGGAGGCTATTGGGTATGTTCGTGCGAAAAAATTCAACAGAAGTTCGGGGCGCGAAACAGTGCATTCGGGTGCCGAAACACCCGTTTTGCTTCGATTTTCGTGCAGCAGGTAACCGAATGCTCCAAAACACTCCCAAACATCATTTAGGGCCTAACGGAGTAGATTGGAAGTGTCCGTAGCGAAAAACCCATTTTGAAGTTCGTTGTTACGAGGCAGTGCATCCGGGCACCGAAACGGACCCGTTTCGCTCCGTTTTGCATGCAGAAGGTACCGAAACGCGCCAAATCACTCCCTAACATCGTTTTGGGTCCAATGGAGGCTATTGGGTATGTTCGTGCGAAAAAATTCAACAGAAGTTCGGGGCGCAAAACAGTGCATTCGGGTGCCGAAACACCCGTTTTGCTTCGATTTTCGTGCAGTAGGTAACCGAATGCTCCAAAACACTCCCAAACATCATTTAGGGCCTAACGGAGTAGATTGGAAGTGTCCGTAGCGAAAAACCCATTTTGAAGTTCGTTGTTACGAGGCAGTGCATCCGGGCACCGAAACGGACCCGTTTCGCTCCGTTTTGCATGCAGAAGGTACCGAAACGCGCCAAATCACTCCCTAACATCGTTTTGGGTCCAATGGAGGCTATTGGGTATGTTCGTGCGAAAAAATTCAACAGAAGTTCGGGGCGCGAAACAGTGCATTCGGGTGCCGAAACACCCGTTTTGCTTCGATTTTCGTGCAGTAGGTAACCGAATGCTCCAAAACACTCCCAAACATCATTTAGGGCCTAACGGAGTAGATTGGAAGTGTCCGTAGCGAAAAACCCATTTTGAAGTTCGTTGTTACGAGGCAGTGCATCCGGGCACCGAAACGGACCCGTTTCGCTCCGTTTTGCATGCAGAAGGTACCGAAACGCGCCAAATCACTCCCTAACATCGTTTTGGGTCCAATGGAGGCTATTGGGTATGTTCGTGCGAAAAAATTCAACAGAAGTTCGGGGCGCAAAACAGTGCATTCGGGTGCCGAAACACCCGTTTTGCTTCGATTTTCGTGCAGTAGGTAACCGAATGCTCCAAAACACTCCCAAACATCATTTAGGGCCTAACGGAGTAGATTGGAAGTGTCCGTAGCGAAAAACCCATTTTGAAGTTCGTTGTTACGAGGCAGTGCATCCGGGCACCGAAACGGACCCGTTTCGCTCCGTTTTGCATGCAGAAGGTACCGAAACGCGCCAAATCACTCCCTAACATCGTTTTGGGTCCAATGGAGGCTATTGGGTATGTTCGTGCGAAAAAATTCAACAGAAGTTCGGGGCGCAAAACAGTGCATTCGGGTGCCGAAACACCCGTTTTGCTTCGATTTTCGTGCAGTAGGTAACCGAATGCTCCAAAACACTCCCAAACATCATTTAGGGCCTAACGGAGTAGATTGGAAGTGTCCGTAGCGAAAAACCCATTTTGAAGTTCGTTGTTACGAGGCAGTGCATCCGGGCACCGAAACGGACCCGTTTCGCTCCGTTTTGCATGCAGAAGGTACCGAAACGCGCCAAATCACTCCCTAACATCGTTTTGGGTCCAATGGAGGCTATTGGGTATGTTCGTGCGAAAAAATTCAACAGAAGTTCGGGGCGCAAAACAGTGCATTCGGGTGCCGAAACACCCGTTTTGCTTCGATTTTCGTGCAGCAGGTAACCGAATGCTCCAAAACACTCCCAAACATCATTTAGGGCCTAACGGAGTAGATTGGAAGTGTCCGTAGCGAAAAACCATTTTGAAGTTCGTTGTTACGAGGCAGTGCATCCGGGCGCCAAATCACTCCCTAACATCGTTTTGGGTCCAATGGAGGCTATTGGGTATGTTCGTGCGAAAAAATTCAACAGAAGTTCGGGGCACAAAACAGTGCATTCGGGTGCCGAAACACCCGTTTTGCTTCGATTTTCGTGCAGTAGGTAACCGAATGCTCCAAAACACTCCCAAACATCATTTAGGGCCTAACGGAGTAGATTGGAAGTGTCCGTAGCGAAAAACCCATTTTGAAGTTCGTTGTTACGAGGCAGTGCATCCGGGCACCGAAACGGACCCGTTTCGCTCCGTTTTGCATGCAGAAGGTACCGAAACGCGCCAAATCACTCCCTAACATCGTTTTGGGTCCAATGGAGGCTATTGGGTATGTTCGTGCGAAAAAATTCAACAGAAGTTCGGGGCGCGAAACAGTGCATTCGGGTGCCGAAACACCCGTTTTGCTTCGATTTTCGTGCAGTAGGTAACCGAATGCTCCAAAACACTCCCAAACATCATTTAGGGCCTAACGGAGTAGATTGGAAGTGTCCGTAGCGAAAAACCCATTTTGAAGTTCGTTGTTACGAGGCAGTGCATCCGGGCACCGAAACGGACCCGTTTCGCTCCGTTTTGCATGCAGAAGGTACCGAAACGCGCCAAATCACTCCCTAACATCGTTTTGGGTCCAATGGAGGCTATTGGGTATGTTCGTGCGAAAAAATTCAACAGAAGTTCGGGGCGCGAAACAGTGCATTCGGGTGCCGAAACACCCGTTTTGCTTCGATTTTCGTGCAGTAGGTAACCGAATGCTCCAAAACACTCCCAAACATCATTTAGGGCCTAACGGAGTAGATTGGAAGTGTCCGTAGCGAAAAACCCATTTTGAAGTTCGTTGTTACGAGGCAGTGCATCCGGGCACCGAAACGGACCCGTTTCGCTCCGTTTTGCATGCAGAAGGTACCGAAACGCGCCAAATCACTCCCTAACATCGTTTTGGGTCCAATGGAGGCTATTGGGTATGTTCGTGCGAAAAAATTCAACAGAAGTTCGGGGCGCAAACAGTGCATTCGGGTGCCGAAACACCCGTTTTGCTTCGATTTTCGTGCAGTAGGTAACCGAATGCTCCAAAACACTCCCAAACATCATTTAGGGCCTAACGGAGTAGATTGGAAGTGTCCGTAGCGAAAAACCCATTTTGAAGTTCGTTGTTACGAGGCAGTGCATCCGGGCACCGAAACGGACCCGTTTCGCTCCGTTTTGCATGCAGAAGGTACCGAAACGCGCCAAATCACTCCCTAACATCGTTTTGGGTCCAATGGAGGCTATTGGGTATGTTCGTGCGAAAAAATTCAACAGAAGTTCGGGGCGCAAACAGTGCATTCGGGTGCCGAAACACCCGTTTTGCTTCGATTTTCGTGCAGTAGGTAACCGAATGCTCCAAAACACTCCCAAACATCATTTAGGGCCTAACGGAGTAGATTGGAAGTGTCCGTAGCGAAAAACCCATTTTGAAGTTCGTTGTTACGAGGCAGTGCATCCGGGCACCGAAACGGACCCGTTTCGCTCCGTTTTGCATGCAGAAGGTACCGAAACGCGCCAAATCACTCCCTAACATCGTTTTGGGTCCAATGGAGGCTATTGGGTATGTTCGTGCGAAAAAATTCAACAGAAGTTCGGGGCGCGAAACAGTGCATTCGGGTGCCGAAACACCCGTTTTGCTTCGATTTTCGTGCAGCAGGTAACCGAATGCTCCAAAACACTCCCAAACATCATTTAGGGCCTAACGGAGTAGATTGGAAGTGTCCGTAGCGAAAAACCATTTTGAAGTTCGTTGTTACGAGGCAGTGCATCCGGGCACCGAAACGGACCCGTTTCGCTCCGTTTTGCATGCAGAAGGTACCGAAACGCGCCAAATCACTCCCTAACATCGTTTTGGGTCCAATGGAGGCTATTGGGTATGTTCGTGCGAAAAAATTCAACAGAAGTTCGGGGCGCGAAACAGTGCATTCGGGTGCCGAAACACCCGTTTTGCTTCGATTTTCGTGCAGTAGGTAACCGAATGCTCCAAAACACTCCAAACATCATTTAGGGCCTAACGGAGTAGATTGGAAGTGTCCGTAGCGAAAAACCCATTTTGAAGTTCGTTGTTACGAGGCAGTGCATCCGGGCACCGAAACGGACCCGTTTCGCTCCGTTTTGCATGCAGAAGGTACCGAAACGCGCCAAATCACTCCCTAACATCGTTTTGGGTCCAATGGAGGCTATTGGGTATGTTCGTGCGAAAAAATTCAACAGAAGTTCGGGGCGCAAACAGTGCATTCGGGTGCCGAAACACCCGTTTTGCTTCGATTTTCGTGCAGTAGGTAACCGAATGCTCCAAAACACTCCCAAACATCATTTAGGGCCTAACGGAGTAGATTGGAAGTGTCCGTAGCGAAAAACCCATTTTGAAGTTCGTTGTTACGAGGCAGTGCATCCGGGCACCGAAACGGACCCGTTTCGCTCCGTTTTGCATGCAGAAGGTACCGAAACGCGCCAAATCACTCCCTAACATCGTTTTGGGTCCAATGGAGGCTATTGGGTATGTTCGTGCGAAAAAATTCAACAGAAGTTCGGGGCGCGAAACAGTGCATTCGGGTGCCGAAACACCCGTTTTGCTTCGATTTTCGTGCAGCAGGTAACCGAATGCTCCAAAACACTCCCAAACATCATTTAGGGCCTAACGGAGTAGATTGGAAGTGTCCGTAGCGAAAAACCCATTTTGAAGTTCGTTGTTACGAGGCAGTGCATCCGGGCACCGAAACGGACCCGTTTCGCTCCGTTTTGCATGCAGAAGGTACCGAAACGCGCCAAATCACTCCCTAACATCGTTTTGGGTCCAATGGAGGCTATTGGGTATGTTCGTGCGAAAAAATTCAACAGAAGTTCGGGGCGCGAAACAGTGCATTCGGGTGCCGAAACACCCGTTTTGCTTCGATTTTCGTGCAGCAGGTAACCGAATGCTCCAAAACACTCCCAAACATCATTTAGGGCCTAACGGAGTAGATTGGAAGTGTCCGTAGCGAAAAACCCATTTTGAAGTTCGTTGTTACGAGGCAGTGCATCCGGGCACCGAAACGGACCCGTTTCGCTCCGTTTTGCATGCAGAAGGTACCGAAACGCGCCAAATCACTCCCTAACATCGTTTTGGGTCCAATGGAGGCTATTGGGTATGTTCGTGCGAAAAAATTCAACAGAAGTTCGGGGCGCAAAACAGTGCATTCGGGTGCCGAAACACCCGTTTTGCTTCGATTTTCGTGCAGCAGGTAACCGAATGCTCCAAAACACTCCCAAACATCATTTAGGGCCTAACGGAGTAGATTGGAAGTGTCCGTAGCGAAAAACCCATTTTGAAGTTCGTTGTTACGAGGCAGTGCATCCGGGCACCGAAACGGACCCGTTTCGCTCCGTTTTGCATGCAGAAGGTACCGAAACGCGCCAAATCACTCCCTAACATCGTTTTGGGTCCAATGGAGGCTATTGGGTATGTTCGTGCGAAAAAATTCAACAGAAGTTCGGGGCGCAAAACAGTGCATTCGGGTGCCGAAACACCCGTTTTGCTTCGATTTTCGTGCAGCAGGTAACCGAATGCTCCAAAACACTCCCAAACATCATTTAGGGCCTAACGGAGTAGATTGGAAGTGTCCGTAGCGAAAAACCCATTTTGAAGTTCGTTGTTACGAGGCAGTGCATCCGGGCACCGAAACGGACCCGTTTCGCTCCGTTTTGCATGCAGAAGGTACCGAAACGCGCCAAATCACTCCCTAACATCGTTTTGGGTCCAATGGAGGCTATTGGGTATGTTCGTGCGAAAAAATTCAACAGAAGTTCGGGGCGCAAAACAGTGCATTCGGGTGCCGAAACACCCGTTTTGCTTCGATTTTCGTGCAGCAGGTAACCGAATGCTCCAAAACACTCCCAAACATCATTTAGGGCCTAACGGAGTAGATTGGAAGTGTCCGTAGCGAAAAACCCATTTTGAAGTTCGTTGTTACGAGGCAGTGCATCCGGGCACCGAAACGGACCCGTTTCGCTCCGTTTTGCATGCAGAAGGTACCGAAACGCGCCAAATCACTCCCTAACATCGTTTTGGGTCCAATGGAGGCTATTGGGTATGTTCGTGCGAAAAATTCAACAGAAGTTCGGGGCGCAAAACAGTGCATTCGGGTGCCGAAACACCCGTTTTGCTTCGATTTTCGTGCAGCAGGTAACCGAATGCTCCAAAACACTCCCAAACATCATTTAGGGCCTAACGGAGTAGATTGGAAGTGTCCGTAGCGAAAAACCATTTTGATGTTCGTTGTTACAAGGCAGTGCATCCGGGCGGCAAATCACTTCCTAACATCGTTTTGGGTCCAATGGAGGCTATTGGGTATGTTCGTGCGAAAAAATTCAACAGAAGTTCGGGGCGCGAAACAGTGCATTCGGGTGCCGAAACACCCGTTTTGCTTCGATTTTCGTGCAGCAGGTAACCGAATGCTCCAAAACACTCCCAAACATCATTTAGGGCCTAACGGAGTAGATTGGAAGTGTCCGTAGCGAAAAACCCATTTTGAAGTTCGTTGTTACGAGGCAGTGCATCCGGGCACCGAAACGGACCCGTTTCGCTCCGTTTTGCATGCAGAAGGTACCGAAACGCGCCAAATCACTCCCTAACATCGTTTTGGGTCCAATGGAGGCTATTGGGTATGTTCGTGCGAAAAAATTCAACAGAAGTTCGGGGCGCGAAACAGTGCATTCGGGTGCCGAAACACCCGTTTTGCTTCGATTTTCGTGCAGCAGGTAACCGAATGCTCCAAAACACTCCCAAACATCATTTAGGGCCTAACGGAGTAGATTGGAAGTGTCCGTAGCGAAAAACCCATTTTGAAGTTCGTTGTTACGAGGCAGTGCATCCGGGCACCGAAACGGACCCGTTTCGCTCCGTTTTGCATGCAGAAGGTACCGAAACGCGCCAAATCACTCCCTAACATCGTTTTGGGTCCAATGGAGGCTATTGGGTATGTTCGTGCGAAAAAATTCAACAGAAGTTCGGGGCGCAAAACAGTGCATTCGGGTGCCGAAACACCCGTTTTGCTTCGATTTTCGTGCAGTAGGTAACCGAATGCTCCAAAACACTCCCAAACATCATTTAGGGCCTAACGGAGTAGATTGGAAGTGTCCGTAGCGAAAAACCCATTTTGAAGTTCGTTGTTACGAGGCAGTGCATCCGGGCACCGAAACGGACCCGTTTCGCTCCGTTTTGCATGCAGAAGGTACCGAAACGCGCCAAATCACTCCCTAACATCGTTTTGGGTCCAATGGAGGCTATTGGGTATGTTCGTGCGAAAAAATTCAACAGAAGTTCGGGGCGCAAACAGTGCATTCGGGTGCCGAAACACCCGTTTTGCTTCGATTTTCGTGCAGCAGGTAACCGAATGCTCCAAAACACTCCCAAACATCATTTAGGGCCTAACGGAGTAGATTGGAAGTGTCCGTAGCGAAAAACCATTTTGAAGTTCGTTGTTACGAGGCAGTGCATCCGGGCACCGAAACGGACCCGTTTCGCTCCGTTTTGCATGCAGAAGGTACCGAAACGCGCCAAATCACTCCCTAACATCGTTTTGGGTCCAATGGAGGCTATTGGGTATGTTCGTGCGAAAAATTCAACAGAAGTTCGGGGCGCGAAACAGTGCATTCGGGTGCCGAAACACCCGTTTTGCTTCGATTTTCGTGCAGTAGGTAACCGAATGCTCCAAAACACTCCCAAACATCATTTAGGGCCTAACGGAGTAGATTGGAAGTGTCCGTAGCGAAAAACCATTTTGAAGTTCGTTGTTACGAGGCAGTGCATCCGGGCACCGAAACGGACCCGTTTCGCTCCGTTTTGCATGCAGAAGGTACCGAAACGCGCCAAATCACTCCCTAACATCGTTTTGGGTCCAATGGAGGCTATTGGGTATGTTCGTGCGAAAAAATTCAACAGAAGTTCGGGGCGCGAAACAGTGCATTCGGGTGCCGAAACACCCGTTTTGCTTCGATTTTCGTGCAGTAGGTAACCGAATGCTCCAAAACACTCCCAAACATCATTTAGGGCCTAACGGAGTAGATTGGAAGTGTCCGTAGCGAAAAACCCATTTTGAAGTTCGTTGTTACGAGGCAGTGCATCCGGGCACCGAAACGGACCCGTTTCGCTCCGTTTTGCATGCAGAAGGTACCGAAACGCGCCAAATCACTCCCTAACATCGTTTTGGGTCAATGGAGGCTATTGGGTATGTTCGTGCGAAAAAATTCAACAGAAGTTCGGGGCGCGAAACAGTGCATTCGGGTGCCGAAACACCCGTTTTGCTTCGATTTTCGTGCAGCAGGTAACCGAATGCTCCAAAACACTCCCAAACATCATTTAGGGCCTAACGGAGTAGATTGGAAGTGTCCGTAGCGAAAAACCATTTTGAAGTTCGTTGTTACGAGGCAGTGCATCCGGGCACCGAAACGGACCCGTTTCGCTCCGTTTTGCATGCAGAAGGTACCGAAACGCGCCAAATCACTCCCTAACATCGTTTTGGGTCCAATGGAGGCTATTGGGTATGTTCGTGCGAAAAAATTCAACAGAAGTTCGGGGCGCGAAACAGTGCATTCGGGTGCCGAAACACCCGTTTTGCTTCGATTTTCGTGCAGTAGGTAACCGAATGCTCCAAAACACTCCCAAACATCATTTAGGGCCTAACGGAGTAGATTGGAAGTGTCCGTAGCGAAAAACCCATTTTGAAGTTCGTTGTTACGAGGCAGTGCATCCGGGCACCGAAACGGACCCGTTTCGCTCCGTTTTGCATGCAGAAGGTACCGAAACGCGCCAAATCACTCCCTAACATCGTTTTGGGTCCAATGGAGGCTATTGGGTATGTTCGTGCGAAAAAATTCAACAGAAGTTCGGGGCGCAAAACAGTGCATTCGGGTGCCGAAACACCCGTTTTGCTTCGATTTTCGTGCAGCAGGTAACCGAATGCTCCAAAACACTCCAAACATCATTTAGGGCCTAACGGAGTAGATTGGAAGTGTCCGTAGCGAAAAACCCATTTTGAAGTTCGTTGTTACGAGGCAGTGCATCCGGGCACCGAAACGGACCCGTTTCGCTCCGTTTTGCATGCAGAAGGTACCGAAACGCGCCAAATCACTCCCTAACATCGTTTTGGGTCCAATGGAGGCTATTGGGTATGTTCGTGCGAAAAAATTCAACAGAAGTTCGGGGCGCGAAAACAGTGCATTCGGGTGCCGAAACACCCGTTTTGCTTCGATTTTCGTGCAGCAGGTAACCGAATGCTCCAAAACACTCCCAAACATCATTTAGGGCCTAACGGAGTAGATTGGAAGTGTCCGTAGCGAAAAACCATTTTGAAGTTCGTTGTTACGAGGCAGTGCATCCGGGCACCGAAACGGACCCGTTTCGCTCCGTTTTGCATGCAGAAGGTACCGAAACGCGCCAAATCACTCCCTAACATCGTTTTGGGTCCAATGGAGGCTATTGGGTATGTTCGTGCGAAAAAATTCAACAGAAGTTCGGGGCGCAAAACAGTGCATTCGGGTGCCGAAACACCCGTTTTGCTTCGATTTTCGTGCAGCAGGTAACCGAATGCTCCAAAACACTCCCAAACATCATTTAGGGCCTAACGGAGTAGATTGGAAGTGTCCGTAGCGAAAACCCATTTTGAAGTTCGTTGTTACGAGGCAGTGCATCCGGGCACCGAAACGGACCCGTTTCGCTCCGTTTTGCATGCAGAAGGTACCGAAACGCGCCAAATCACTCCCTAACATCGTTTTGGGTCCAATGGAGGCTATTGGGTATGTTCGTGCGAAAAAATTCAACAGAAGTTCGGGGCGCGAAAACAGTGCATTCGGGTGCCGAAACACCCGTTTTGCTTCGATTTTCGTGCAGCAGGTAACCGAATGCTCCAAAACACTCCCAAACATCATTTAGGGCCTAACGGAGTAGATTGGAAGTGTCCGTAGCGAAAAACCCATTTTGAAGTTCGTTGTTACGAGGCAGTGCATCCGGGCACCGAAACGGACCCGTTTCGCTCCGTTTTGCATGCAGAAGGTACCGAAACGCGCCAAATCACTCCCTAACATCGTTTTGGGTCCAATGGAGGCTATTGGGTATGTTCGTGCGAAAAAATTCAACAGAAGTTCGGGGCGCGAAATGCATTCGGGTGCCGAAACACCCGTTTTGCTTCGATTTTCGTGCAGCAGGTAACCGAATGCTCCAAAACACTCCCAAACATCATTTAGGGCCTAACGGAGTAGATTGGAAGTGTCCGTAGCGAAAAACCCATTTTGAAGTTCGTTGTTACGAGGCAGTGCATCCGGGCACCGAAACGGACCCGTTTCGCTCCGTTTTTGCATGCAGAAGGTACCGAAACGCGCCAAATCACTCCCTAACATCGATTTGGGTCC